>CM069861.1:79681720-79904220 GCA_036172795.1 Pelodytes ibericus | reverse complement strand
GATGATGATGACGATGATGATATCATGATGATGATGATGATATCATGATGATGATGATGATATCATGATGATGATGATGATATCATGATGATGATGATGATGATATCATGATGATGATGATGATGATGATGATATCATGATGATGATGATGATGACGATGATGATATCATGATGATGATGATGATATCATGATGATGATGATGATATCATGATGATGATGATGATATCATGATGATGATGATGATATCATGATGATGATGATGATGATATCATGATGATGATGATGATGATGATGATGATATCATGATGATGATGATGATGATGATATCATGATGATGATGATGATGATGATATCATGATGATGATGATGATGATGATATCATGATGATGATATCATGATGATGATATCATGATGATGATGATATCATGATGATATCATGATGATGATGATATCATGATGATGATGATATCATGATGATGATGATGATGATATCATGATGATGATGATGATGATGATATCATGATGATGATGATGATGATGATATCATGATGATGATGATGATGATATCATGATGATGATATCATGATGATGATATCATGATGATGATGATATCATGATGATATCATGATGATGATGATATCATGATGATGATGATATCATGATGATGAGGATGATGATATCATGATGATGATGATGATGATATCATGATGATGATGATGATGATATCATGATGATGATGATGATGATATCATGATGATGATGATGATGATGATGATGATATCATGATGATGATGATGATGATGATATCATGATGATGATGATGATATCATGATGATGATGATGATATCATGATGATATGATGATGATGATGATATCATGATGATGATGATGATATCATGATGATGATGATGATATGATGATGATGATGATATGATGATGATATCATGATGATGATGATATCATGATGATGATGATGATGATGATGATATCATGATGATATCATGATGATGATGATATGATGATGATGATGATATCATGATGATGATGATGATGATGATATCATGATGATGATGATGATGATGATATCATGATGATGATGATGATATCATGATGATGATGATGATATCATGATGATGATGATGATGATGATATGATGATGATGATGATATCATGATGATGATGATGATATGATGATGATGATGATGATGATATGATGATGATATCATGATGATGATGATATCATGATGATATCATGATGATGATGATGATGATGATGATGATATCATGATGATAATCATATGATGATGATATGATGATGATGATGATGATATCATGATGATGATGATGATGATATCATGATGATGATGATGATGATATCATGATGATGATGATATCATGATGATGATGATGATATCATGATGATGATGATGATATCATGATGATGATGATGATGACGATGATGATATCATGATGATGATGATGATATCATGATGATGATGATGATATCATGATGATGATGATGATATCATGATGATGATGATGATGATGACGATGATGATATCATGATGATGATGATGATATCATGATGATGATGATGATATCATGATGATGATGATGATATCATGATGATGATGATGATGATATCATGATGATGATGATGATGATGATGATATCATGATGATGATGATGATGACGATGATGATATCATGATGATGATGATGATATCATGATGATGATGATGATATCATGATGATGATGATGATATCATGATGATGATGATGATATCATGATGATGATGATGATGATATCATGATGATGATGATGATGATGATTATATCATGATGATGATGATGATGATGATGATATCATGATGATGATGATGATGATATCATGATGATGATATCATGATGATGATATCATGATGATGATGATATCATGATGATGATGATGATGATATGATGATGATGATGATATCATGATGATGATGATGATATCATGATGATGATGATGATGACGATGATGATATCATGATGATTATGATGATATCATGATGATGATGATGATATCATGATGATGATGATGATGATATCATGATGATGATGATGATGATGATGATATCATGATGATGATGATGATGACGATGATGATATCATGATGATGATGATGATATCATGATGATGATGATGATATCATGATGATGATGATGATATCATGATGATGATGATGATATCATGATGATGATGATGATGATATCATGATGATGATGATGATGATGATGATGATATCATGATGATGATGATGATGATGATATCATGATGATGATGATGATGATGATATCATGATGATGATGATGATGATATCATGATGATGATATCATGATGATGATATCATGATGATGATGATATCATGATGATATCATGATGATGATGATATCATGATGATGATGATATCATGATGATGATGATATCATGATGATGATATCATGATGATGATGATATCATGATGATATCATGATGATGATGATATCATGATGATGATGATATCATGATGATGATGATATCATGATGATGATGATGATGATATCATGATGATGATGATGATGATGATATCATGATGATGATGATGATGATGATATCATGATGATGATGATGATGATATCATGATGATGATATCATGATGATGATATCATGATGATGATGATATCATGATGATATCATGATGATGATGATATCATGATGATGATGATATCATGATGATGATGATGATGATATCATGATGATGATGATGATGATGATATCATGATGATGATGATGATGATATCATGATGATGATGATGATATCATGATGAGATGAGGATGATGATATCATGATGATGATGATGATGATATCATGATGATGATGATGATGATATCATGATGATGATGATGATGATATCATGATGATGATGATGATGATGATGATGATGATGATATCATGATGATGATGATGATGATGATATCATGATGATGATGATGATATCATGATGATGATGATGATATCATGATGATATGATGATGATGATGATATCATGATGATGATGATGATATCATGATGATGATGATGATATGATGATGATGATGATATGATGATGATATCATGATGATGATGATATCATGATGATGATGATGATGATGATGATGATATCATGATGATATCATGATGATGATGATATGATGATGATGATGATATCATGATGATGATGATGATATGATGATGATGATGATGATGATGATGATATGATGATGATATCATGATGATGATGATATCATGATGATGATGATGATGATGATATCATGATGATATCATGATGATGATGATATCATGATGATGATGATATCATGATGATGATGATATCATGATGATATGATGATGATGATGATGATGATGATATGATGATGATATCATGATGATGATGATATCATGATGATATCATGATGATGATGATGATGATGATGATGATATCATGATGATAATCATATGATGATGATATCATGATGATGATGATGATGATATCATGATGATGATGATATCATGATAATGATGATGATGATATCATGATGATGATGATGATGATGATATCATGATGATGATGATGATATCATGATGATGATGATGATGATATCATGATGATGATGATGATGATGATGATATCATGATGATGATGATATCATGATGATGATGATGATATCATGATGATGATGATGATGATATCATGATGATATGATGATGATATCATGATGATGATGATATCATGATGATGATGATGATGATGATATCATGATGATGATGATATCATGATGATGATGATATCATGATGATGATGATGATGATGATGATGATGATATCATGATGATGATGATGATATCATGATGATGATGATATCATGATGATGATGATGATGACGATGATGATATCATGATGATGATGATGATATCATGATGATGATATCATGATGATGATGATGATATCATGATGATGATGATGATGACGATGATGATATCATGATGATGATGATGATGATATCATGATGATGATGATGATATCATGATGATGATGATGATATCATGATGATGATGATGATATCATGATGATGATGATGATATCATGATGATGATGATGATATCATGATGATGATGATATCATGATGATGATGATGATGATATCATGATGATGATGATGATATCATCATGATGATGATGATGATGATATCATGATGATGATATCATGATGATGATGATGATGATGATGATATCATGATGATGATATCATGATGATGATGATATCATGATGATGATGATGATGATGATATCATGATGATGATGATGATGATGATATCATGATGATGATGATATCATGATGATGATGATGATGATGATATCATGATGATGATGATATCATGATGATGATGATATCATGATGATGATGATGATGATGATATCATGATGATGATGATGATGATGATATCATGATGATGATGATATCATGATGATGATGATGATGATATCATGATGATGATATCATGATGATGATGATGATGATATCATGATGATGATATCATGATGATGATGATATCATGATGATGATGATGATGATATCATGATGATGATGATATCGATGATGATGATATGATGATGATGATATGATGATGATATGATGATGATATCATGATGATATGATGATGACATCATGATGATGATGATGATATCATGATGATGATGATATCATGATGATATCATGATGATGATGATGATGATATCATGATGATGATGATGATGATGATGATGATATCATGATGATGATGATGATATCATGATGATGATGATGATGATGATGATATCATGATGATGATGATGATGATGATATCATGATGATGATGATATCATGATGATGATGATATCATGATGATGATGATATCATGATGATGATGATGATGATGATATCATGATGATGATGATATCATGATGATGATGATATCATGATGATGATGATGATGATATCATGATGATGATGATGATGATATCATGATGATGATGATGATGATATCATGATGATGATGATGATGATATCATGATGATGATGATGATGATATATTGATGATTATGATGATGATATCATGATGATGATGATATGATGATGATGATGATGATGATATCATGATGATGATGATGATGATGATGATATCATGATGATGATGATGATGATGATGATATGATGATGATGATGATGATGATGATATCATGATGATGATGATGATATGATGATGATGATAATGATATCATGATGATATCATGATGATGATGATGATGATGATGATGATCATGATGATATCATGATGATGATGATGATGATATCATGATGATATCATGATGATGATGATGATGATATCATGATGATGATGATGATGATATCATGATGATGATGATGATGATATCATGATGATATCATGATGATGATGATGATGATATCATGATGATGATGATGATGATATCATGATGATATCATGATGATGATGATGATGATATCATGATGATATCATGATGATGATGATGATGATGATATCATGATGATGATGATGATGATGATGATGATGGTTTCATGATGAGATTATGATGATGATGATGATATCATGATGATGATGATGATGATGATGATATCATGATGATGATGATATCATGATGATGATGATGATATCATGATGATGATGATGATGATATCATGATGATATGATGATGATATCATGATGATGATGATATCATGATGATGATGATGATGATATGATGATGATGATGATATCATGATGATGATGATATCATGATGATGATGATGATGATATCATGATGATGATGATGATGATATCATGATGATGATGATATCATGATGATGATGATGATGATATCATGATGATGATGATGATGATATCATGATGATGATGATGATGATATCATGATGATGATATCATGATGATGATGATATCATGATGATGATGATATCATGATGATGATGATATCATGATGATGATGATGATGATGATATCATGATGATGATGATGATGATGATATCATGATGATGATGATATCATGATGATGATGATGATGATATCATGATGATGATGATATCATGATGATGATGATGATGATGATATCATGATGATGATGATGATGATGATATCATGATGATGATGATATCATGATGATGATGATGATGATATCATGATGATGATGATATCATGATGATGATGATGATGATGATGATATCATGATGATGATGATATCGATGATGATGATATGATGATGATGATATGATGATGATATGATGATGATATCATGATGATATGATGATGACATCATGATGATGATGATGATATCATGATGATGATATCATGATGATGATGATATCATGATGATATCATGATGATGATGATATCATGATGATGATGATGATGATATCATGATGATGATGATGATGATGATGATATCATGATGATGATGATGATATCATGATGATGATGATGATATCATGATGATGATGATGATGATGATATCATGATGATGATGATGATGATGATATCATGATGATGATGATATCATGATGATGATGATGATGATGATGATATCATGATGATGATGATATCATGATGATGATGATATCATGATGATGATGATGATGATGATATCATGATGATGATGATGATGATATCATGATGATGATGATGATGATATCATGATGATGATGATGATGATATCATGATGATTATGATGATGATATCATGATGATGATGATGATGATATCATGATGATGATGATGATGATATCATGATGATGATGATGATGATATGATGATGATGATGATGATGATATCATGATGATGATGATGATGATGATGATATCATGATGATGATGATGATGATGATATGATGATGATGATGATGATATCATGATGATGATGATGATATGATGATGATGATAATGATATCATGATGATTTCATGATGATGATGATATCATGATGATGATGATGATGATGATGATATCATGATGATATCATGATGATGATGATGATATGATGATGATGATGATATCATGATGATGATGATGATGATATCATGATGATGATGATGATGATATCATGATGATATCATGATGATGATGATGATGATATCATGATGATATCATGATGATGATGATGATGATGATGATGGTTTCATGATGAGATGATGATGATGATGATGATGATGATATCATGATGATGATGATGATATCATGATGATGATGATGATGATATCATGATGATGATGATGATGATATCATGATGATATCATGATGATGATGATGATGATGATATCATGATGATGATGATGATGATGATATCATGATGATGATGATATCATGATGATGAGATGATGATGATGATGATATCATGATGATGATGATATCATGATAATGATGATATCATGATGATGATGATGATGATGATATCATGATGATGATGATGATGATATCATGATGATGATGATGATGATATCATGATGATGATGATGATGATATCATGATGATTATGATGATGATATCATGATGATGATGATGATGATATCATGATGATGATGATGATGATATCATGATGATGATGATGATGATATGATGATGATGATGATGATGATATCATGATGATGATGATGATGATGATGATATCATGATGATGATGATGATGATGATATGATGATGATGATGATGATATCATGATGATGATGATGATATGATGATGATGATAATGATATCATGATGATTTCATGATGATGATGATATCATGATGATGATGATGATGATGATGATATCATGATGATATCATGATGATGATGATGATGATATCATGATGATATCATGATGATGATGATGATGATGATATCATGATGATGATGATGATGATATCATGATGATATCATGATGATGATGATGATGATATCATGATGATATCATGATGATGATGATGATGATATCATGATGATGATGATGATGATGATGATGATGATGGTTTCATGATGAGATGATGATGATGATGATGATGATGATGATGATGATGATGATGATGATGATGATGATATCATGATGATGATGATGATATCATGATGATGATGATGATGATGATATCATGATGATGATGATATCATGATGATGATGATGATATCATGATGATGATGATGATATCATTATGATGATGATGATGATGATATCATGATGATATGATGATGATGATATCATGATGATGATGATATCATGATGATGATGATGATGATGATATCATGATAATGATGATATCATGATGATGATGATATCATGATGATGATGATGATGATGATGATGATATCATGATGATGATGATGATGATATCATGATGATGATGATGATATCATGATGATGATGATATCATGATGATGATGATGATGACGATGATGATATCATGATGATGATGATGATATCATGATGATGATGATGATATCATGATGATGATGATGATGACGATGATGATATCATGATGATGATGATGATGACGATGATGATATCATGATGATGATGATGATATCATGATGATGATGATGATATCATGATGATGATGATGATATCATGATGATGATGATGATGACGATGATGATATCATGATGATGATGATGATATCATGATGATGATGATGATATCATGATGATGATGATGATATCATGATGATGATGATGATATCATGATGATGATGATGATATCATGATGATGATGATATCATGATGATGATGATGATGATATCATGATGATGATATCATGATGATGATGATATCATGATGATGATGATATCATGATGATGATGATGATGATGATGATATCATGATGATGATGATGATGATGATGATATCATGATGATGATGATGATGATGATATCATGATGATGATGATATCATGATGATGATGATATCATGATGATGATGATGATGATATCATGATGATGATGATGATGATGATATCATGATGATGATGATGATGATATCATGATGATGATGATATCGATGATGATGAGATGATGATGATGATGATATCATGATGATGATGATATCATGATAATGATGATATCATGATGATGATGATGATGATGATATCATGATGATGATGATGATGATATCATGATGATGATGATGATGATATCATGATGATGATGATGATGATATCATGATGATTATGATGATGATATGATGATGATGATGATGATGATGATATCATGATGATGATGATGATGATGATGATGATGATATCATGATGATGATGATGATATGATGATGATGATGATGATGATGATATCATGATGATGATGATGATGATGATGATATCATGATGATGATGATGATGATGATATCATGATGATGATGATATCATGATGATGATGATATCATGATGATGATGATGATGATATCATGATGATGATGATGATGATGATATCATGATGATGATGATGATGATATCATGATGATGATGATATCGATGATGATGATATGATGATGATGATATCATGATGATGATATCATGATGATGATGATATCATGATGATGATGATGATGATATCATGATGATGATGATATCATGATGATGATATCATGATGATGATATCATGATGATGATGATATCATGATGATGATGATGATGATATCATGATGATGATGATATCGATGATGATGATATGATGATGATGATATGATGATGATATGATGATGATATGATGATGATATCATGATGATATGATGATGATATCATGATGATATGATGATGACATCATGATGATGATGATGATATCATGATGATGATATCATGATGATGATGATATCATGATGATATCATGATGATGATGATATCATGATGATGATGATGATGATATCATGATGATGATGATGATGATATCATGATGATATGATGATGATGATATCATGATGATGATGATATCATGATGATGATGATGATGATGATATCATGATAATGATGATATCATGATGATGATGATATCATGATGATGATGATGATGATGATGATGATATCATGATGATGATGATGATGATATCATGATGATGATGATGATATCATGATGATGATGATATCATGATGATGATGATGATGACGATGATGATATCATGATGATGATGATGATATCATGATGATGATGATGATATCATGATGATGATGATGATGACGATGATGATATCATGATGATGATGATGATGACGATGATGATATCATGATGATGATGATGATATCATGATGATGATGATGATATCATGATGATGATGATGATATCATGATGATGATGATGATGACGATGATGATATCATGATGATGATGATGATATCATGATGATGATGATGATATCATGATGATGATGATGATATCATGATGATGATGATGATATCATGATGATGATGATGATATCATGATGATGATGATATCATGATGATGATGATGATGATATCATGATGATGATATCATGATGATGATGATATCATGATGATGATGATATCATGATGATGATGATGATGATGATGATATCATGATGATGATGATGATGATGATGATATCATGATGATGATGATGATGATGATATCATGATGATGATGATATCATGATGATGATGATATCATGATGATGATGATGATGATATCATGATGATGATGATGATGATGATATCATGATGATGATGATATCGATGATGATGATATGATGATGATGATATCATGATGATGATATCATGATGATGATGATATCATGATGATGATGATGATGATATCATGATGATGATGATATCATGATGATGATATCATGATGATGATATCATGATGATGATGATATCATGATGATGATGATGATGATATCATGATGATGATGATATCGATGATGATGATATGATGATGATGATATGATGATGATATGATGATGATATGATGATGATATCATGATGATATGATGATGATATCATGATGATATGATGATGACATCATGATGATGATGATGATATCATGATGATGATATCATGATGATGATGATATCATGATGATATCATGATGATGATGATATCATGATGATGATGATGATGATATCATGATGATGATGATGATGATATCATGATGATGATGATGATATCATGATGATGATGATGATATCATGATGATGATGATGATATCATGATGATGATGATGATGATGATGATATCATGATGATGATGATGATGATGATATCATGATGATGATGATATCATGATGATGATGATATCATGATGATGATGATGATGATGATATCATGATGATGATGATATCATGATGATGATGATGATGATGATGATGATATCATGATGATGATGATGATGATATCATGATGATGATGATGATGATGATATCATGATGATGATGATGATATCATGATGATGATGATGATGATATCATGATGATGATGATGATGATATCATGATGATGATGATGATGATGATATCATGATGATGATGATGATGATGATGATATCATGATGATGATGATGATGATGATATCATGATGATGATGATGATGATATCATGATGATGATATCATGATGATGATATCATGATGATGATGATATCATGATGATATCATGATGATGATGATATCATGATGATGATGATATCATGATGATGATGATGATGATGATGATGATGATATCATGATGATATCATGATGATGATATCATGATGATGATATCATGATGATATCATGATGATGATGATGATGATATCATGATGATATCATGATGATGATGATGATGATATCATGATGATATCATGATGATGATGATGATGATATCATGATGATATCATGATGATGATGATGATGATATCATGATGATGATGATGATGATGATGATGATGATGATGGTTTCATGATGAGATGATGATGATGATGATGATGATGATGATGATATCATGATGATGATGATGATGATGATGATGATATCATGATGATGATGATATCATGATGATGATGATGATGATATCATGATGATGATGATGATGATATCATGATGATATGATGATGATATCATGATGATGATGATATCATGATGATGATGATGATGATGATATCATGATGATGATGATATCATGATGATGATGATGATGATGATGATGATGATGATGATATCATGATGATGATGATGATATCATGATAATGATGATGATATCATGATGATGATGATATCATGATGATGATGATGATGACGAAGATGATATCATGATGATGATGATATCATGATGATGATGATGATGATATCATGATGATGATGATGATATCATGATGATGATGATGATGACGATGATGATATCATGATGATGATGATGATATCATGATGATGATGATGATATCATGATGATGATGATGATATCATGATGATGATGATGATATCATGATGATGATGATGATATCATGATGATGATGATGATGATATAATGATGATGATGATGATGATATCATGATGATGATGATGATATCATGATGATGATGATATCATGATGATGATGATATCATGATGATGATGATGATGATATCATGATGATGATGATGATGATATCATGATGATGATGATGATGATATCATGATGATGATATCATGATGATGATGATGATGATATCATGATGATGATATCATGATGATGATGATATCATGATGATGATGATATCGATGATGATGATATGATGATGATATCATGATGATGATGATGATATCATGATGATGATATCATGATGATGATATCATGATGATGATGATATCATGATGATGATGATGATGATATCATGATGATGATGATATCGATGATGATGATATGATGATGATATCATGATGATGATGATGATATCATGATGATGATATCATGATGATGATGATATCATGATGATATCATGATGATGATGATATCATGATGATGATGATGATGATATCATGATGATGATGATGATGATGATATCATGATGATGATGATGATGATGATATCATGATGATGATGATATCGATGATGATGATATGATGATGATATCATGATGATGATGATGATATCATGATGATGATATCATGATGATGATGATATCATGATGATATCATGATGATGATGTTATCATGATGATGATGATGATGATATCATGATGATGATGATGATGATGATATCATGATGATGATGATGATGATGATATCATGATGATGATGATGATGATATCATGATGATGATATCATGATGATGATATCATGATGATGATGATATCATGATGATATCATGATGATGATGATATCATGATGATGATGATATCATGATGATGATGATGATGATATCATGATGATGATGATGATGATGATATCATGATGATGATGATGATGATGATATCATGATGATGATGATATCATGATGAGATGAGGATGATGATATCATGATGATGATGATGATATCATGATGATGATGATGATGATATCATGATGATGATGATGATGATGATGATGATATCATGATGATGATGATGATGATGATATCATGATGATGATGATGATATCATGATGATGATGATGATATCATGATGATGATGATATGATGATGATGATGATATCATGATGATGATGATGAAATGATGATGATGATGATGATGATATGATGATGATATCATGATGATGATGATATCATGATGATGATGATGATGATGATGATGATGATGATATCATGATGATATCATGATGATGATGATATCATGATGATGATGATATCATGATGATGATGATATCATGATGATATGATGATGATGATGATGATGATATGATGATGATATCATGATGATGATGATATCATGATGATGATGATATCGATGATGATGATATGATGATGATATCATGATGATGATGATGATATCATGATGATGATATCATGATGATGATGATATCATGATGATATCATGATGATGATGATATCATGATGATGATGATGATGATATCATGATGATGATGATGATGATGATATCATGATGATGATGATGATGATGATATCATGATGATGATGATATCGATGATGATGATATGATGATGATATCATGATGATGATGATGATATCATGATGATGATATCATGATGATGATGATATCATGATGATATCATGATGATGATGATATCATGATGATGATGATGATGATATCATGATGATGATGATGATGATGATATCATGATGATGATGATGATGATGATATCATGATGATGATGATGATGATATCATGATGATGATATCATGATGATGATATCATGATGATGATGATATCATGATGATATCATGATGATGATGATATCATGATGATGATGATATCATGATGATGATGATGATGATATCATGATGATGATGATGATGATGATATCATGATGATGATGATGATGATGATATCATGATGATGATGATATCATGATGAGATGAGGATGATGATATCATGATGATGATGATGATATCATGATGATGATGATGATGATATCATGATGATGATGATGATGATGATGATGATATCATGATGATGATGATGATGATGATATCATGATGATGATGATGATATCATGATGATGATGATGATATCATGATGATGATGATATGATGATGATGATGATATCATGATGATGATGATGAAATGATGATGATGATGATGATGATATGATGATGATATCATGATGATGATGATATCATGATGATGATGATGATGATGATGATGATGATATCATGATGATATCATGATGATGATGATATCATGATGATGATGATATCATGATGATGATGATATCATGATGATATGATGATGATGATGATGATGATATGATGATGATATCATGATGATGATGATATCATGATGATATCATGATGATGATGATGATGATGATGATATCATGATGATATGATGATGATGATGATGATGATATCATGATGATGATGATATCATGATGATGATGATGATGATATCATGATGATGATGATGATGATGATATCATGATGATGATGATGATGATGATATCATGATGATGATGATGATATCATGATGATGATGATATCATGATGATATCATGATGATGATGATATCATGATGAAGATGATATCATGATGATAATCATATGATGATGATATCATGATGATGATGATATCATGATGATATGATGATGATGATGATGATGATATGATGATGATATCATGATGATGATGATATCATGATGATGATGATATCGATGATGATGATATGATGATGATATCATGATGATGATGATGATATCATGATGATGATATCATGATGATGATGATATCATGATGATATCATGATGATGATGATATCATGATGATGATGATGATGATATCATGATGATGATGATGATGATGATATCATGATGATGATGATGATGATGATATCATGATGATGATGATATCGATGATGATGATATGATGATGATATCATGATGATGATGATGATATCATGATGATGATATCATGATGATGATGATATCATGATGATATCATGATGATGATGATATCATGATGATGATGATGATGATATCATGATGATGATGATGATGATGATATCATGATGATGATGATGATGATGATATCATGATGATGATGATGATGATATCATGATGATGATATCATGATGATGATATCATGATGATGATGATATCATGATGATATCATGATGATGATGATATCATGATGATGATGATATCATGATGATGATGATGATGATATCATGATGATGATGATGATGATGATATCATGATGATGATGATGATGATGATATCATGATGATGATGATATCATGATGAGATGAGGATGATGATATCATGATGATGATGATGATATCATGATGATGATGATGATGATATCATGATGATGATGATGATGATGATGATGATATCATGATGATGATGATGATGATGATATCATGATGATGATGATGATATCATGATGATGATGATGATATCATGATGATGATGATATGATGATGATGATGATATCATGATGATGATGATGAAATGATGATGATGATGATGATGATATGATGATGATATCATGATGATGATGATATCATGATGATGATGATGATGATGATGATGATGATATCATGATGATATCATGATGATGATGATATCATGATGATGATGATATCATGATGATGATGATATCATGATGATATGATGATGATGATGATGATGATATGATGATGATATCATGATGATGATGATATCATGATGATATCATGATGATGATGATGATGATGATGATATCATGATGATATGATGATGATGATGATGATGATATCATGATGATGATGATATCATGATGATGATGATGATGATATCATGATGATGATGATGATGATGATATCATGATGATGATGATGATGATGATATCATGATGATGATGATGATATCATGATGATGATGATATCATGATGATATCATGATGATGATGATATCATGATGAAGATGATATCATGATGATAATCATATGATGATGATATCATGATGATGATGATGATGATGATATGATGATGATATGATGATGATGATGATATCATGATGATGATGATATCATGATGATGATGATATCATGATGATGATGATGATGATATCATGATGATGATGATGATGATATCATGATGATGATGATGATGATGATATCATGATGATGATGATGATGATGATATCATGATGATGATGATATCATGATGATGATGATGATGATGATATCATGATGATGATGATGATGATGATGATATCATGATGATGATGATGATGATATCATGATGATGATGATGATGATATCATGATGATGATGATGATGATATCATGATGAGATGAGGATGATGATGATGATATCATGATGATGATGATGATGATGATATCATGATGATGATGATGATGATATCATGATGATGATTATGATGATGATATCATGATGATGATGATGATGATATCATGATGATGATGATATCATGATGATGATGATGATGATGATATCATGATGATGATGATGATGATGATGATATCATGATGATGATGATGATGATATCATGATGATGATGATGATGATATCATGATGATGATGATGATGATATCATGATGAAATGAGGATGATGATGATGATATCATGATGATGATGATGATGATATCATGATGATGATGATGATGATGATGATATCATGATGATGATGATGATGATATCATGATGATGATGATGATGATGATGATGATATCATGATGATGATGATGATGATGATATCATGATGATGATGATGATGATGATATCATGATGATGATGATGATGATGATGATATGATGATGATGATGATGATATCATGATGATATCATGATGATAATGATATCATGATGATTTTGATGATGATATCATGATGATGATGATGATGATGATGATATCATGATGATGATGATGATGATGATATCATGATGATGATGATGATGATATCATGATGATGATTATATCATGATGATGATGATATCATGATGATGATGATGATGATGATGATATCATGATGATGATGATGATGATGATATCATGATGATGATGATGATGATGATATCATGATGATGATGATGATATCATGATGATGATGAAGATGATGATATCATGATGATGATGATGATATCATGATGATGATGAAGATGATGATATCATGATGATGATGATATCATGATGATGATGATGATATCATGATGATGATATCATGATGATGATGATGATGATATCATGATGATGATGATATCATGATGATGATGAAGATGATGATATCATGATGATGATGATATCATGATGATGATGATGATATCATGATGATGATATCATGATGATGATGATGATGATATCATGATGATGATATCATGATGATGATGATGATGGTATCATGATGATGATATGATGATGATGATGATGATGATATCATGATGATGATGATGATGATATCATGATGATGATGATATCATGATGATGATATCATGATGATGATATCATGATGATGATGATATCATGATGATGATGATATCATGATGATAATCATATGATGATGATGATGATATCATGATGATGATGATATCATGATGATGATGATATCATGATGATGATGATATCATGATGATGATGATGATGATATCATGATGATGATGATATCATGATGATGATGATATCATGATGATGATGATATCATGATGATGATGATGATGATGATGATGATATCATGATGATGATGATGATGATGATATCATGATGATGATGATATCATGATGATGATGATATCATGATGATGATGATGATGATATCATGATGATATCATGATGATATGATGATGATATCATGATGATGATATCATGATGATGATGATATCATGATGATGATGATGATATCATGATGATGATATCATGATGATGATGATATCATGATGATATCATGATGATGATGATATCATGATGATGATGATGATAATGATGATATCATGATGATGATGATGATGATGATATCATGATGATGATGATGATGATGATATCATGATGATGATGATGATGATGATATCATGATGATGATATCATGATGATGATATCATGATGATGATATCATGATGATGATGATATCATGATGATGATGATATCATGATGATGATGATATCATGATGATGATGATGATGATATCATGATGATGATGATGATGATATCATGATGATGATGATGATGATATCATGATGATGATGATGATATCATGATGAGATGAGGATGATGATGATGATATCATGATGATGATGATGATGATATCATGATGATGATGATGATGATGATATCATGATGATGATGATGATATGATGATGATGATGATGATATCATGATGATATCATGATGATGATGATATCATGATGATGATGATGATGATATCATGATGATGATGATATCATGATGATGATATCATGATGATGATATCATGATGATGATATCATGATGATGATGATATCATGATGATGATGATATCATGATGATAATCATATGATGATGATGATGATGATGATATCATGATGATGATGATATCATGATGATGATGATATCATGATGATGATGATATCATGATGATGATGATGATGATATCATGATGATGATGATGATGATGATATCATGATGATGATGATGATATGATGATGATGATGATGATGATGATATGATGATGATGATGATGATGATATCATGATGATATCATGATGATGATGATATCATGATGATGATGATGATGATGATATCATGATGATATCATGATGATGATGATATCATGATGATGATGATATCATGATGATGATGATATCATGATGATATGATGATGATGATGATATGATGATGATGATATCATGATGATGATGATGATGATATCATGATGATGATGATGATGATATCATGATGATGATGATGATGATGATATCATGATGATGATATCATGATGATGATGATGATGATATCATGATGATGATGATGATGATATGATGATGATGATGATGATGATATCATGATGATGATATCATGATGATGATGATGATGATATCATGATGATGATATCATGATGATGATGATGATGATATCATGATGATGATATCATGATGATGATGATATGATGATGATGATGATGATATCATGATGATGATATCATGATGATGATGATGATGATATCATGATGATGATATCATGATGATGATGATATGATGATGATGATGATGATATCATGATGATGATGATGATGATGATGATATGATGATGATGAAGATGACGATGATGATATCATGATGATGATGATATCATGATGATGAAATCATGATGATGATATCATGATGATGATATAATGATGATGATATCATGATGATGATGATGATATCATGATGATGATGATGACGATGATGATATCATGATGATGATGATGATATCATGATGATGATGATGATATCATGATGATGATGATGATATCATGATGCTGATGAAGATGATGATATCATGATGATGATGATGATGATGATGATATCATGATGATAATGATGATGATGATGATGATGATATCATGATGATGATGATGATATCATGATGATGATGATGATATCATGATGATGATGATGATGATATCATGATGATGATGATGATGATGATATCATGATGATGATGATGATGATATCATGATGATGATGATGATGATATCATGATGATGATGATGATGATGATATCATGATGATGATGATGATGATATCATGATGATGATGATGATGATGATGATATCATGATGATGATGATGATGATGATATCATGATGATGATATCATGATGATGATGATGATATCATGATGATGATATCATGATGATGATGATGATATCATGATGATGATGATGATATCATGATGATGATGATGATGATATCATGATGATGATGATGATGATATCATGATGATGATGATGATGATGATATCATGATGATGATGATGATGATATCATGATGATGATGATGATGATATCATGATATCATCATCATCATCATCATGATATCATCATCATCATCATCATCATGATATCATCATCATCATCATCATCATGATATCATCATCATCATCATCATGATATCATCATCATCATGATATCATCATGATATCATCATCATCATGATATCATCATCATCATCATGATATCATCATCATCATGATATCATCATCATGATATCATCATCATATCATCATGATATCATCATGATATCATCATCATCATCATCATGATATCATCATCATCATGATATCATCATCATCATGATATCATCATCATCATCATCATCATCATGATATCATCATCATCATCATCATCATGATATCATCATCATCATGATATCATCATCATCATGATATCATCATCATGATATCATCATCATGATATCATCATCATCATCATGATATCATCATCATCATGATATCATCATCTTCATCATCATCATGATATCATCATCATCATGATATCATCATCTTCATCATCATCATGATATCATCATCATCATCATGATATCATCATCATCATCATGATATCATCATCGTCATCATCATCATCGTCATCATCATCATGATATCATCATCATCATGATATCATCATCATCATCATGATATCATCATCATCATCATCATCATCATCATGATATCATCATCGTCATCATCATCATCATCATGATATCATCATCATCATCATGATATCATCATCATCATCATGCTATCATCATCATCATCATGATATCATCATCATCATCATGATATCATCATCATCATCATGATATCATCATCATCATCATGATATCATCATCATCATCATGATATCATCATCATCATCATCATCATCATCATGATATCATCATCATCATTATATCATCATCATCATCATCATGATATCATCATCATCATCATGATATCATCATCATCATCATGATATCATCATCATCATGATATCATCATCATCATCATGATATCATCATCGTCATCATCATCATCATCATGATATCATCATCATCATGATATCATCATCATCATCATCATCATCATCATCATCATGATATCATCATCAACATGATATCATCATCATATCATCATGATATCATCATCATATCATCATCATCATGATATCATCATCATCATGATATCATCTTCATCATCATCATGATATCATCATCATCATCATCATGATATCATCATCATCATCATCATGATATCATCATCATCATCATCATCATCATCATGATATCATCATCATCATCATCATCATGATATCATCATCATATGATGATATCATCATCATAATGATATCATCATCATCATCATCATCATGATATCATCATCATCATCATCATGATATCATCATCATCATCATCATGATATCATCATCATCATCATCATCATCATGATATCATCATCATCATGATATCATCATCATCATGATATCATCATCATCATCATCATGATATCATCATGATATCATCATCATGATATCATCATCATCATCATCATGATATCATCATCATCATGATATCATCATCATCATCATCATCATGATATCATCATCATCATCATCATCATGATATCATCATCATCATCATGATATCATCATCATCATCATCATCATCATCATCATAATGATATCATCATCATCATAATGATATCATCATAATCATCATCATGATATCATCATCATCATCATCATGATATCATCATCATCATCATCATATCATCATCATCATGATATCATCATCATCATCATCATCATGATATCATCATCATCATCATCATGATATCATCATCATCATGATATCATCATCATCATCATGATATCATCATCATCATCATCATGATATCATCATCATCATCATGATATCATCATCATCATCATCATGATATCATCATCATCATCATCATGATATCATCATCATCATCATCATGATATCATCATCATCATCATCATGATATCATCATCATCATGATATCATCATCATCATGATATCATCATCATCATGATATCATCATCATCATCATCATGATATCATCATCATATGATTATCATCATGATATCATCATCATCATGATATCATCATCATCATCATCATCATCATGATATCATCATCATCATGATATCATCATCATCATGATATCATCATCATCATCATCATGATATCATCATCATCATGATATCATCATCATCATCATCATCATGATATCATCATCATCATCATCATCATGATATCATCATCATCATGATATCATCATCATCATGATATCATCATCATGATATCATCATCATGATATCATCATCATCATCATCATGATATCATCATCATCATGATATCATCATCTTCATCATCATCATGATATCATCATCATCATGATATCATCATCTTCATCATCATCATGATATCATCATCATCATCATGATATCATCATCATCATCATGATATCATCATCATCATCATGATATCATCATCGTCATCATCATCATCGTCATCATCATCATGATATCATCATCATCATGATATCATCATCATCATCATGATATCATCATCATCATCATCATCATCATCATGATATCATCATCGTCATCATCATCATCATCATGATATCATCATCATCATCATGATATCATCATCATCATCATGCTATCATCATCATCATCATGATATCATCATCATCATCATGATATCATCATCATCATCATGATATCATCATCATCATCATGATATCATCATCATCATCATCATCATGATATCATCATCATCATTATATCATCATCATCATCATCATGATATCATCATCATCATCATGATATCATCATCATCATCATGATATCATCATCATCATGATATCATCATCATCATCATGATATCATCATCGTCATCATCATCATCATCATGATATCATCATCATCATGATATCATCATCATCATCATCATCATCATCATCATGATATCATCATCAACATGATATCATCATCATATCATCATGATATCATCATCATATCATCATCATCATGATATCATCATCATCATGATATCATCTTCATCATCATCATGATATCATCATCGTCATCATCATCATCATCATGATATCATCATCATCATGATATCATCATCATCATCATCATCATCATCATCATGATATCATCATCAACATGATATCATCATCATATCATCATGATATCATCATCATATCATCATCATCATGATATCATCATCATCATGATATCATCTTCATCATCATCATGATATCATCATCATCATCATCATGATATCATCATCATCATCATCATGATATCATCATCATCATCATCATCATCATCATGATATCATCATCATCATCATCATCATGATATCATCATCATATGATGATATCATCATCATCATGATATCATCATCATCATCATCATCATGATATCATCATCATCATCATCATGATATCATCATCATCATCATCATGATATCA
This sequence comes from Pelodytes ibericus, assembly GCA_036172795.1. Classification (NCBI taxonomy): domain Eukaryota; kingdom Metazoa; phylum Chordata; class Amphibia; order Anura; family Pelodytidae; genus Pelodytes; species Pelodytes ibericus. The sequence goes on along the minus strand of CM069861.1, from coordinate 79,880,125 downwards.
TCATCATCATCATCATCATCATGATATCATCATCATCATGATATCATCATGATATCATCATCATCATGATATCATCATCATCATCATGATATCATCATCATCATGATATCATCATCATGATATCATCATCATATCATCATGATATCATCATGATATCATCATCATCATCATCATGATATCATCATCATCATGATATCATCATCATCATGATATCATCATCATCATCATCATCATGATATCATCATCATCATCATCATCATGATATCATCATCATCATGATATCATCATCATCATGATATCATCATCATGATATCATCATCATGATATCATCATCATCATCATGATATCATCATCATCATGATATCATCATCTTCATCATCATCATGATATCATCATCATCATGATATCATCATCTTCATCATCATCATGATATCATCATCATCATCATGATATCATCATCATCATCATGATATCATCATCGTCATCATCATCATCGTCATCATCATCATGATATCATCATCATCATGATATCATCATCATCATCATGATATCATCATCATCATCATCATCATCATGATATCATCATCGTCATCATCATCATCATCATGATATCATCATCATCATCATGATATCATCATCATCATCATGCTATCATCATCATCATCATGATATCATCATCATCATCATGATATCATCATCATCATCATGATATCATCATCATCATCATGATATCATCATCATCATCATGATATCATCATCATCATCATCATCATCATGATATCATCATCATCATTATATCATCATCATCATCATCATGATATCATCATCATCATCATGATATCATCATCATCATCATGATATCATCATCATCATGATATCATCATCATCATCATGATATCATCATCGTCATCATCATCATCATCATGATATCATCATCATCATGATATCATCATCATCATCATCATCATCATCATCATCATCATGATATCATCATCAACATGATATCATCATCATATCATCATGATATCATCATCATATCATCATCATCATGATATCATCATCATCATGATATCATCTTCATCATCATCATGATATCATCATCATCATCATCATGATATCATCATCATCATCATCATGATATCATCATCATCATCATCATCATCATGATATCATCATCATCATCATCATCATGATATCATCATCATATGATGATATCATCATCATAATGATATCATCATCATCATCATCATCATGATATCATCATCATCATCATCATGATATCATCATCATCATCATCATGATATCATCATCATCATCATCATCATCATGATATCATCATCATCATGATATCATCATCATCATCATCATGATATCATCATGATATCATCATCATGATATCATCATCATCATCATCATGATATCATCATCATCATGATATCATCATCATCATCATCATGATATCATCATCATCATCATCATCATGATATCATCATCATCATCATGATATCATCATCATCATCATCATCATCATCATCATAATGATATCATCATCATCATAATGATATCATCATAATCATCATCATGATATCATCATCATCATCATCATGATATCATCATCATCATCATATCATCATCATCATGATATCATCATCATCATCATCATCATGATATCATCATCATCATCATCATGATATCATCATCATCATGATATCATCATCATCATCATGATATCATCATCATCATCATCATGATATCATCATCATCATCATCATGATATCATCATCATCATCATCATGATATCATCATCATCATCATCATGATATCATCATCATCATCATCATGATATCATCATCATCATCATCATGATATCATCATCATCATGATATCATCATCATCATGATATCATCATCATCATCATCATGATATCATCATCATATGATTATCATCATGATATCATCATCATCATGATATCATCATCATCATCATCATCATCATGATATCATCATCATCATGATATCATCATCATCATGATATCATCATCATCATCATCATGATATCATCATCATCATGATATCATCATCATCATCATCATCATGATATCATCATCATCATCATCATCATGATATCATCATCATCATGATATCATCATCATCATGATATCATCATCATGATATCATCATCATGATATCATCATCATCATCATGATATCATCATCATCATGATATCATCATCTTCATCATCATCATGATATCATCATCATCATGATATCATCATCTTCATCATCATCATGATATCATCATCATCATCATGATATCATCATCATCATCATGATATCATCATCATCATCATGATATCATCATCGTCATCATCATCATCGTCATCATCATCATGATATCATCATCATCATGATATCATCAACATCATCATGATATCATCATCATCATCATCATCATCATGATATCATCATCGTCATCATCATCATCATCATGATATCATCATCATCATCATGATATCATCATCATCATCATGCTATCATCATCATCATCATGATATCATCATCATCATCATGATATCATCATCATCATCATGATATCATCATCATCATCATCATCATGATATCATCATCATCATTATATCATCATCATCATCATCATGATATCATCATCATCATCATGATATCATCATCATCATCATGATATCATCATCATCATGATATCATCATCATCATCATGATATCATCATCGTCATCATCATCATCATCATGATATCATCATCATCATGATATCATCATCATCATCATCATCATCATCATCATGATATCATCATCAACATGATATCATCATCAACATGATATCATCATCATATCATCATCATCATGATATCATCATCATCATGATATCATCTTCATCATCATCATGATATCATCATCGTCATCATCATCATCATCATGATATCATCATCATCATGATATCATCATCATCATCATCATCATCATCATCATGATATCATCATCAACATGATATCATCATCATATCATCATGATATCATCATCATATCATCATCATCATGATATCATCATCATCATGATATCATCTTCATCATCATCATGATATCATCATCATCATCATCATGATATCATCATCATCATCATCATGATATCATCATCATCATCATCATCATCATCATGATATCATCATCATCATCATCATCATGATATCATCATCATATGATGATATCATCATCATCATGATATCATCATCATCATCATCATCATGATATCATCATCATCATCATCATGATATCATCATCATCATCATCATCATCATGATATCATCATCATCATGATATCATCATCATCATGATATCATCATCATCATCATCATGATATCATCATGATATCATCATCATGATATCATCATCATCATCATCATGATATCATCATCATCATGATATCATCATCATCATGATATCATCATCATCATCATCATCATGATATCATCATCATCATCATGATATCATCATCATCATCATCATCATCATCATCATCATAATGATATCATCATCATCATAATGATATCATCATAATCATCATCATGATATCATCATCATCATCATCATGATATCATCATCATCATCATATCATCATCATCATGATATCATCATCATCATCATCATCATGATATCATCATCATCATCATCATGATATCATCATCATCATGATATCATCATCATCATCATGATATCATCATCATCATCATGATATCATCATCATCATCATCATGATATCATCATCATCATCATCATGATATCATCATCATCATCATCATGATATCATCATCATCATCATCATGATATCATCATCATCATCATCATGATATCATCATCATCATGATATCATCATCATCATGATATCATCATCATCATCATGATATCATCATCATCATCATCATGATATCATCATCATATGATTATCATCATGATATCATCATCATCATGATATCATCATCATCATCATCATCATCATGATATCATCATCATCATGATATCATCATCATCATGATATCATCATCATCATCATCATGATATCATCATCATGATATCATCATCATCATCATCATGATATCATCATCATGATATCATCATCATCATCATCATGATATCATCATCATCATCATCATGATATCATCATCATCATCATCATGATATCATCATCATCATCATCATCATCATGATATCATCATCATCATCATCATGATATCATCATCATCATGATATCATCATATCATCATCATCATGATATCATCATCATCATCATCATGATATCATCATCATCATGATATCATCATCATCATCATATCATCATCATATCATCCTCATCATCATCATCATGATATCATCATCATATGATTATCATCATGATATCATCATCATCATGATATCATCATGATATCATCATCATGATATCATCATGATATCATCATCATGATATCATCATCATCATGATATCATCATCATCATGATATCATCATCATGATATCATCATCATCATCATCATCATGATATCATCATCATCATCATCATGATATCATCATCATCATGATATCATCATCATCATCATCATGATATCATCATCATCATCATCATGATATCATCATCATCATGATATCATCATCATCATCATCATGATATCATCATCATCATGATATCATCATCATCATCATCATGATATCATCATCATCATCATGATATCATCATCATCATGATATCATCATCATCATCATCATCATCATCATCATCATCATATCATCATCATATGATTATCATCATGATATCATCATCATCATGATATCATCATCATCATGATGATATGATGATGATGATGATGATATCATGATGATATCATGATGATGATGATATCATGATGATTTTGATGATGATATCATGATGATGATGATGATGATGATATCATGATGATGATGATGATGATATCATGATGATGATGATATCATGATGATGATGATATCATGATGATGATGATGATGATGATATCATGATGATGATATCATGATGATGATGATGATGATGATGATATCATGATGATGATATCATGATGATGATGATGATGATGATGATATGATGATGATGATGATGATGATATCATGATGATGATGATGATGATATCATGATGAGATGAGGATGATGATGATATCATGATGATGATGATGATGATATCATGATGATGATGATGATGATGATATCATGATGATGATGATGATGATGATGATATGATGATGATGATGATGATGATATCATGATGATGATGATGATGATGATATGATGATGATGATGATGATATCATGATGATATCATGATGATATCATGATGATGATGATATCATGATGATGATGATGATGATGATATCATGATGATGATATCATGATGATGATGATGATGATGATGATATCATGATGATATCATGATGATGATGATGATGATGATGATATCATGATGATATCATGATGATGATGATGATGATATCATGATGATATCATGATGATGATGATGATGATATCATGATGATGATGATGATGATGATGATGATGGTTTCATGATGAGATGATGATGATGATGATGATATCATGATGATGATGATGATGATAATATCATGATGATGATGATATCATGATGATGATGATGATTATAATATCATGATGATGATGATGATGATATCATGATGATATGATGATGATATCATGATGATGATGATATCATGATGATGATGATGATGATGATATCATGATGATGATGATATCATGATGATGATGATGATGATGATGATATCATGATGATGATGATGATATCATGATGATGATGATGATATCATGATGATGATGATATCATGATGATGATGATGATGACGATGATGATATCATGATGATGATGATGATGACGATGATGATATCATGATGATGATGATATCATGATGATGATGATATCATGATGATGATGATGATGACGATGATGATATCATGATGATGATGATGATGATGATATCATGATGATGATGAAGATGATGATATCATGATGATGATGATATCATGATGATGATGATATCATGATGATGATGATGATGATATCATGATGATGATATCATGATGATGAGATGATATCATAATGATGATGATATCATGATGATGATGATGATGATAATCATATGATGATGATATCATGATGATGATGATGATGATGATATCATGATGATGATGATGATGATATCATGATGATGATGATATCATGATGATGATGATGATATCATGATGATGATGATGATGATATCATGATGATGATGATATCATGATGATGATATCATGATGATGATATCATGATGATGATGATATCATGATGATGATGATGTCATGATGATGATGATGATGATATCATGATGATGATGATATCATGATGATGATGATATCATGATGATGATGATGATGATATCATGATGATAATCATATGATGATGATATCATGATGATGATGATGATGATATCATGATGATGATGATATCATGATGATGATGATGATATCATAGTAACATAGTAACATAGTAATTTAGTTTGAAAAAAGACACAAGTCCATCAAGTTCAACCCTTCTACCTATCATTACAGCTTTTGATCCAAAAGAAGGCAAAAAACCCCTAAGGAAGCTATTTCGAATTTTGCCTCCTGGGGGAAAAAATTCCTTCTTGACTCCAAGAGGCAATCAGATTTCTCCTTGGATCAATAAGCTCTTTTATTAATGCTTATTCTATTATTAATAGCCCTGTATGTTCTGCTTTCCTAAAAAAACATCCAAACCATTTTTAAATGCATCTATTGTGGTTGCTAGCACTACCTCTCTTGGCAGTGAGTTCCATAACTTTATTGTCCTAACCGTAAAGAATCCCTTCCTTTGCTGTCTATGAAATCTTTGCTCTTCCAGTCTGAGGGGGTGACCTCTTGTTCTTTGTACCTTTCTGTTAATGAACAGGTCACTGGAGAGCTCTTTATATTGGCCCTGCAAATATTTATATAATGTTATCATATCCCCTCTGAGACGCCTTTTTTCTAACGAATATAAATTCAATTTTTTAAGTCTCTCTTCATAACTAAGATCCTCCAAACCCCTTATTAATTTTGTAGCTCTCCTTTGCACTTTTTCTAGTTCCTTAATATCCTTTTTAAGGACTGGTGCCCAGAACTGTACTGCATATTCAAGGTGAGGTCTTACCATTGATTTGTAAAGAGGCAAGATGATATCCTTCTCCCGTGAATCTATACCTCGTTTTATACATGCCAATATCTTATTGGCCCTTGCAGCTGCCGACTGGCATTGGGCACTGTTGCCAAGTTTGTTGTCTATAATTATTCCTAAATCCTTTTCATTAGTAGTTTTTCCCAGGGAAAAACCATTTAACGTATATGTTGCTTTGTTATTATTTTTCCCATAATGCATAACTTTACATTTGTCTATATTGAACCTCATTTGCCACTTTACTGCCCAGTCCCCCACTCTGTCCAAATCTTCCTGTAAAGAAAAAACATCAAGATTAGTCTTTATTGCCTTACCTAATTTAGTGTCGTCCGCAAACACGGAGACATGGCTCTCAGCACAATGTGGCAGATCATTAATAAACAAATTAAAAAGAAGAGGGCCCAAAACAGACCCCTGAGGTACTCCGCTTAATACCCTTGTCCAATTTGAGAATTTTCCATTTACAACAACCCTCTGTGTTCTATCTTTTAGCCAATTTTCAATCCACATACACACATTTGCCCCCAAACCTATTTCTCTCAATTTGTAGAGTAACCTTTTGTGTGGAACTGTATCAAATGCTTTCGCAAAATCCAAATAGATCACATCAACTGCCACACCTAGATCTATATTTTTACTGACTTCTTCATAGAATGTTATTAAGTTTGTTTGACAAGACCTGTCTTTCACAAAACCATGTTGACTTTTACTAATTATATTCTGGTTCAAGATGTATTCTTGAGTGTATACCTTTAGCAATCCTTCAAATAGTTTCCCCACTACAGATGTCAAGCTCACTGGCCTATAATTACCTGGCAGAGATTTTGATCCCTTTTTAAATATTGGAATGACATCCGCCTTTCGCCAGTCTGTTGGCACTGTACCTGAACTGAATGAATCCCTAAAGATCATGAATAGTGGTCTGGCCAGAATTATGCTTAACTCTCTAAGTACCCTTGGGTGTATACCATCTGGTCCTGGGGCCTTGTCTATCTTAACAGAGTGTAATTGCTTAAGCACTTTTTCCTGTGTCAGCCAATCCCATGTTTGCGGCGAATGTCCCATAACTTCCTGTAGCAGGGGCTCGTCCATCTGCTCTTCCTTAGTATAAACAGAAGAAAAAAAAGTATTTAAAATGTCTGCTTTCTCTCTGTCCTCACTTACCAAATTTCCCATTTGGGATAACAAGGGCCCAACATTTTCCCTCTTTAGCTTTTTTCCATTTATATATTTATAAAACATTTTGGGGTTAGTTTTACTCTCCTTGGCAACCCTTTTCTCATTTTCCAATTTAGCCATTTTAATTGCCTTTTTGCAGGCTTTGTTGGCCTCTTTGTACTCTATAAATGATAATGCTGATCCCGTGTTTTTATAATGTTTGAATGCCATTTTCTTGTTTTGTACTTCCTGTTTCACGTTACCTGTAAGCCACATTGGTTTCGATTTGTGTCTTTTGCATTTGTTTCCCAAAGGTATATATTGGGATGTGTACTTTTGTAATGTGTGCTTAAAGGCATTCCACTTGTCTTCTGTGTTTAGTCCAGAAAACAATCGTTCCCAGTCTAAATGTTCAATCGATGCCCTTAGTCCATCAAAGTTAGCCCTTCTAAAATTAAGTGTTTTGGTGGCGTATTTACCAATTTGCTTTTTTGCATTAATCTCAAATGAGACCATATTATGGTCACTATTCCCCAAGTGTTCTCTTATTTGGATGTTTGAGATAAGCTCCTCATTGTTTGTTATTACCAAATCCAGACAGGCATCCATTCTAGTTGGGGTGTCTACTAATTGTGCCATAAATTTGTTATTAAGCAGGTCCAGAAACTTGCTGCCCCTAGCTGAACTAGTTGTACCACACTTCCAATCTATACCTGGGTAATTAAAATCTCCCATGATTAGAACTTCATTCATATTTGCAGCCTTTTCAATTTGTAATAAAAGCTGATCTTCTCCATCAATGCTAATATTTGGTGGCTTGTAGCATACACCTACAAGTAATGTGCGATTCTTTTTAGCGTCTAAGCTAATCTCCACCCACAGTGTCTCCACATCAGTTCCAGTTACATCATGTACACCTTCTTTAATACTGGGATTTAATTTAGGATTTACATACAGACAAATCCCTCCCCCTTTTCTATTTACTCTGTCCTTTCTAAAAAGTGAGTAACCTTGTAAATTAACTGACCAGTCGTGGGTCTCATCCCACCACGTTTCTGTGATTCCGATTAAATCATACTGTTCAGCACTTACCAGTATCTCCAGCTCACCCATTTTGTTTGTCAAGCTTCTTGCATTTGCTAAAAGACATTTGAGATTACTACCCATTTTCTGTTTAGTTGACAAACACTTAATCATGATCATCATGATGATGATGATGATGATGATATCATGATGATGATGATATCATGATGATGATGATGATGATGATATCATGATGATGATGATATCATGATGATGATGATATCATGATGATGATGATGATGATGATGATATCATGATGATGATGATGATGATGATATCATGATGATGATATCATGATGATGATGATGATGATATCATGATGATGATATCATGATGATGATGATATCATGATGATGATGATGATGATATCATGATGATGATGATATCGATGATGATGATATGATGATGATGATATCATGATGATATCATGATGATGATGATGATATCATGATGATGATGATGATATCATGATGATGATGATGATATCATGATGATGATGATATCATGATGATGATGATGATGACGATGATGATATCATGATGATGATGATGATATCATGATGACGATGATGATATCATGATGATGATGATGATATCATGATGATGATGATGATATCATGATGACGATGATGATATCATGATGATGATGATGATATCATGATGATGATGATGATATCATGATGATGATGATATCATGATGATGATGATATCATATGATAATCATATGATGATGATATGATGATGATGATGATGATGATGATGATATCATGATGATAATCATATGATGATGATATGATGATGATGATGATGATGATGATGATATCATGATGATGATGATATCATGATGATGATGATATCATGATGATGATGATGATGATGATATCATGATGATGATGATATCATGATGATGATGATGATGATGATATCATGATGATGATGATATCATGATGATGATGATGATGATGATATCATGATGATGATGATGATGATGATATCATGATGATGATGATGATGATGATGATATCATGATGATGATGATGATGATGATGATATCATGATGATGATATCATGATGATGATGATGATATCATGATGATAATCATATGATGATGATATCATGATGATGATGATGATGATATCATGATGATATGATGATGATGATGATGATATGATGATGATGATGATGATGATATCATGATGATGATGATATCATGACGATGATGATGATGATGATGATGATATCATGATGATGATGATGATGATATCATGATGATGATGATGATGATATCATGATGATGATGATGATGATATCATGATGATGATGATGATGATGATATCATGATGATGATGATATCATGATGATGATGATGATGATATCATGATGATGATGATGATGATGATGATATCATGATGATGATGATGATGATGATATCATGATGATGATGATGATGATGATATCATGATGATGATGATGATGATGATATCATGATGATGATGATATCATGATGATGATGATATCATGATGATGATGATATCATGATGATGATATCATGATGATATCATGATGATGATGATGATGATGATGATATCATGATGATGATGATATCATGATGATGAAGATATCATGATGATGATATCATGATGATGATGATGATATCATGATGATGATGATGATGATGATATCATTATGATGATGATATCATCATATGATGATGATATGATGATGATGATGATGATGATGATGATATCATGATGATGATGATGATATCATGATGATGATGATGATATCATGATGATGATGATGATGATATCATGATGATGATGATGATGATATCATGATGATGATGAAGATGATATCATGATGATGATGATATCATGATGATGATGATGATATCATGATGATGATGATGATGATATCATGATGATGATGATGATGATGATATCATGATGATGATGATGATGATATCATGATGATGATGATGATGATATCATGATGATGATGATATCATGATGATGATATGATGATGATGATGATGATGATATCATGATGATATGATGATGATATCATGATGATGATGATATCATGATGATGATATGATGATGATGATGATGATGATATCATGATGATGATGATGATGACGATGATGATATCATGATGATGATGATGATGATGACGATGATGATATCATCATCATGATATCATCATCGTCATCATCATCATCATCATCATGATATCATCATCATCATCATCATGATATCATCATCATCATCATCATGATATCATCATCATCATCATCATGATATCATCATCATCATCATCATGATATCATCATCATCATGATATCATCATATCATCATCATCATGATATCATCATCATCATCATCATGATATCATCATCATCATGATATCATCATCATCATGATATCATCATCATCATCATATCATCATCATATCATCCTCATCATCATCATCATGATATCATCATCATATGATTATCATCATGATATCATCATCATCATGATATCATCATGATATCATCATCATGATATCATCATCATCATGATATCATCATCATCATGATATCATCATCATGATATCATCATCATCATCATCATCATGATATCATCATCATCATCATCATGATATCATCATCATCATGATATCATCATCATCATCATCATGATATCATCATCATCATCATGATATCATCATCATCATGATATCATCATCATCATCATCATCATATCATCATCATATGATTATCATCATGATATCATCATCATCATGATATCATCATCATCATGATGATATGATGATGATGATGATGATGATATCATGATGATATCATGATGATGATGATATCATGATGATTTTGATGATGATATCATGATGATGATGATGATGATGATATCATGATGATGATGATATCATGATGATGATGATGATGATATCATGATGATGATGATATCATGATGATGATGATATCATGATGATGATGATGATGATGATATCATGATGATGATATCATGATGATGATGATGATGATATCATGATGATGATATCATGATGATGATGATGATGATATCATGATGATGATATCATGATGATGATGATGATGATATCATGATGATGATGATGATATCATGATGAGATGAGGATGATGATGATGATGATATCATGATGATGATGATGATGATATCATGATGATGATGATGATGATGATGATATCATGATGATGATGATGATGATATGATGATGATGATGATGATATCATGATGATGATGATGATGATGATATGATGATGATGATGATGATATCATGATGATATCATGATGATATCATGATGATGATGATATCATGATGATGATGATGATGATGATATCATGATGATGATATCATGATGATGATGATGATGATGATGATGATATCATGATGATATCATGATGATGATGATGATGATATCATGATGATATCATGATGATGATGATGATGATATCATGATGATATCATGATGATGATGATGATGATATCATGATGATATCATGATGATGATGATGATGATATCATGATGATGATGATGATGATGATGATGATGATGATGGTTTCATGATGAGATGATGATGATGATGATGATGATATCATGATGATGATGATGATGATAATATCATGATGATGATGATATCATGATGATGATGATGATGATAATATCATGATGATGATGATGATGATATCATGATGATATGATGATGATATCATGATGATGATGATATCATGATGATGATGATGATGATGATGATATCATGATGATGATGATATCATGATGATGATGATGACGATGATGATATCATGATGATGATGATGATATCATGATGATGATGATGATATCATGATGATGATGATATCATGATGATGATGATGATGACGATGATGATATCATGATGATGATGATGATGACGATGATGATATCATGATGATGATGATATCATGATGATGATGATATCATGATGATGATGATGATGACGATGATGATATCATGATGATGATGATGATATCATGATGATGATGATATCATGATGATGATGATGATATCATGATGATGATGATGATATCATGATGATGATGATATCATGATGATGATGATGATGATGATATCATGATGATGATGATGATGATATCATGATGATGATGATATCATGATGATGATGATGATATCATGATGATGATGATGATGATATCATGATGATGATGATATCATGATGATGATATCATGATGATGATATCATGATGATGATGATGATGATAATCATATGATGATGATATCATGATGATGATGATGATGATGATATCATGATGATGATGATGATGATATCATGATGATGATGATATCATGATGATGATGATGATATCATGATGATGATGATGATGATATCATGATGATGATGATATCATGATGATGATATCATGATGATGATATCATGATGATGATATCATGATGATGATGATATCATGATGATGATGATATCATGATGATAATCATATGATGATGATATCATGATGATGATGATATCATGATGATGATGATATCATGATGATGATGATATCATGATGATGATGATGATATCATGATGACGATGATGATATCATGATGATGATGATGATATCATGATGATGATGATGATATCATGATGACGATGATGATATCATGATGATGATGATGATATCATGATGATGATGATGACGATGATGATATCATGATGATGATGATGATATCATGATGATGATGATATCATGATGATGATGATATCATATGATAATCATATGATGATGATATGATGATGATGATGATGATGATGATATCATGATGATATCATGATGATAATCATATGATGATGATATGATGATGATGATGATGATGATGATGATGATGATATCATGATGATGATGATATCATGATGATGATGATATCATGATGATGATGATGATGATGATATCATGATGATGATGATATCATGATGATGATGATGATGATGATATCATGATGATGATGATGATGATGATATGATGATGATGATGATGATGATGATATCATGATGATGATGATGATGATGATGATATCATGATGATGATATCATGATGATGATGATGATATCATGATGATAATCATATGATGATGATATCATGATGATGATGATGATGATATCATGATGATATGATGATGATGATGATGATATGATGATGATGATGATGATGATATCATGATGATGATGATATCATGACGATAATGATGATGATGATGATGATATCATGATGATGATGATGATGATATCATGATGATGATGATGATGATATCATGATGATGATGATGATGATATCATGATGATGATGATATCATGATGATGATGATGATGATATCATGATGATGATGATGATGATGATATCATGATGATGATGATGATGATGATGATATCATGATGATGATGATGATGATATCATGATGATGATGATATCATGATGATGATGATATCATGATGATGATGATATCATGATGATGATATCATGATGATATCATGATGATGATGATGATGATGATGATGATGATGATATCATGATGATGATGATATCATGATGATGAAGATATCATGATGATGATATCATGATGATGATGATGATGATATCATGATGATGATGATGATGATATCATTATGATGATGATATCATCATATGATGATGATATGATGATGATGATGATGATGATGATATCATGATGATGATGATGATATCATGATGATGATGATGATGATGATATCATGATGATGATGATGATGATATCATGATGATGATGAAGATGATATCATGATGATGATGATATCAGGATGATGATGATGATATCATGATGATGATGATGATGATATCATGATGATGATGATGATGATGATATCATGATGATGATGATGATGATATCATGATGATGATGATGATGATATCATGATGATGATGATATCATGATGATGATGATATCATGATGATGATGATGATGATATCATGATGATGATGATGATGATATCATGATGATGATGATGATGATGATATCATGATGATGATGATGATGATGATATCATGATTATGATGATATCATGATGATGATGATATCATGATGATGATGATATCATGATGATGATATCATGATGATATCATGATGATGATGATGATGATGATGATATCATGATGATGATGATATCATGATGATGAAGATATCATGATGATGATATCATGATGATGATGATGATATCATGATGATGATGATGATGATGATGATATCATTATGATGATGATATCATCATATGATGATGATATGATGATGATGATGATCATGATGATATCATGATGATGATGATGATGATGATGATATCATGATGATGATGATATCATGATGATGAAGATATCATGATGATGATATCATGATGATGATGATGATATCATGATGATGATGATGATGATGATATCATTATGATGATGATATCATCATATGATGATGATATGATGATGATGATGATGATGATGATGATATCATGATGATGATGATGATGATATCATGATGATGATGATGATGATATCATGATGATGATGATGATGATATCATGATGATGATGAAGATGATATCATGATGATGATGATATCATGATGATGATGATGATGATATCATGATGATGATGATGATGATGATATCATGATGATGATGATGATGATATCATGATGATGATGATGATGATATCATGATGATGATGATGATGATATCATGATGATGATATGATGATGATGATGATGATGATGATGATATCATGATGATATGATGATGATATCATGATGATGATGATATCATGATGATGATATGATGATGATGATGATGATGATATCATGATGATGATGATGATGACGATGATGATATCATGATGATGATGATGATGATGATGACGATGATGATATCATGATGATGATGATGATATCATGATGATGATGATGATGATGACGATGATGATATCATGATGATGATGATGATATCATGATGATGATGATATCATGATGATGATGATATCATGATGATGATGACGATGATGATATCATGATGATGATGATGATATCATGATGATGATGATGATATCATGATGATGATGATGATATTATGATGATGATGATATCATGATGATGATGATGATGATGATATCATGATGATGATGAAGATGATATCATGATGATGATGATATCATGATGATGATGAGGATATCATGATGATGATGATGATGATATCATGATGATGATGATGATGATGATATCATGATGATGATGATGATGATATCATGATGATGATGATGATGATATCATGATGATGATATGATGATGATGATGATGATGATATCATGATGATGATGATATCATGATGATGAAGATATCATGATGATGATATCATGATGATGATGATGATATCATGATGATGATGATGATGATGATATCATTATGATGATGATATCATCATATGATGATGATATGATGATGATGATGATGATGATATCATGATGATGATGATGATATCATGATGATGATGATGATGATATCATGATGATGATGATGATGATATCATGATGATGATGAAGATGATATCATGATGATGATGATATCATGATGATGATGATGATATCATGATGATGATGATGATGATATCATGATTATGATGATGATGATGATATCATGATGATGATGATGATGATGATATCATGATGATGATGATGATGATATCATGATGATGATGATGATGATATCATGATGATGATATGATGATGATGATGATGATGATATCATGATGATATGATGATGATATCATGATGATGATGATATCATGATGATGATATGATGATGATGATGATGATGATATCATGATGATGATGATGATGACGATGATGATATCATGATGATGATGATGATGATGACGATGATGATATCATGATGATGATGATGATATCATGATGATGATGATGATGATGACGATGATGATATCATGATGATGATGATGATATCATGATGATGATGATATCATGATGATGATGATATCATGATGATGATGACGATGATGATATCATGATGATGATGATGATATCATGATGATGATGATGATATCATGATGATGATGATGATATCATGATGATGATGATATCATGATGATGATGATATCATGATGATGATGATGATGATATCATGATGATGATGAAGATGATATCATGATGATGATGATATCATGATGATGATGAGGATATCATGATGATGATGATGATGATATCATGATGATGATGATGATGATGATATCATGATGATGATGATGATGATATCATGATGATGATGATGATGATATCATGATGATGATATGATGATGATGATGATGATGATATCATGATGATATCATGATGATGATGATATCATGATGATGATGATGATGATGATATCATGATGATGATGATGACGATGATGATATCATGATGATGATGATGACGATGATGATATCATGATGATGATGATGATATCATGATGATGATGATGATATCATGATGATGATGATATCATGATGATGATGATGATGACGATGATGATATCATGATGATGATGATGATATCATGATGATGATGATGATATGATGATGATGATGATGATGATATCATGATGATGATGATGATATCATGATGATGATATCATGATGATGATGATGATATCATGATGATGTTGATATCATGATGATGATGATGATGACGATGATGATATCATGATGATGATGATGATATCATGATGATGATGATGATATCATGATGATGATGATGATATCATGATGATGATATCATGATGATGATGATGATATCATGATGATGATGATGATATCATGATGATGATGAAGATGATGATATCATGATGATGATGATGATGATATCATGATGATGATGATGATATCATGATGATGATGATGATGATATCATGATGATGATATCATGATGATGATATCATGATGATGAGATGATATCATGATGATGAGATGATATCATGATGATGAGATGATATCATGATGATGATGATATCATGATGATGATGATGATGATATCATGATGATGATGATATCATGATGATAATCATATGATGAGGATATCATGATGATGATGATGATGATATCATGATGATGATGATGATGATGATATCATGATGATGATGATGATGATATCATGATGATGATGATGATGATATCATGATGATGATATGATGATGATGATGATGATGATATCATGATGATATCATGATGATGATGATATCATGATGATGATGATGATGATGATATCATGATGATATGATGATGATGATGATGATGATGATGATGATGACGATGATGATATCATGATGATGATGATGACGATGATGATATCATGATGATGATGATGATATCATGATGATGATGATGATGATATCATGATGATGATGATATCATGATGATGATGATGATGACGATGATGATATCATGATGATGATGATGATATCATGATGATGATGATGATATCATGATGATGATGATGATATCATGATTATGATGATGATATCATGATGATGATGATGATATCATGATGATGATATCATGATGATGATGATATCATGATGATGTTGATATCATGATGATGATGATGATGACGATGATGATATCATGATGATGATGATGATATCATGATGATGATGATGATATCATGATGATGATGATGATATCATGATGATGATATCATGATGATGATGATGATATCATGATGATGATGAAGATGATGATATCATGATGATGATGATATCATGATGATGATGATATCATGATGATGATGATGATGATATCATGATGATGATATCATGATGATGATATCATGATGATGAGATGATATCATGATGATGAGATGATATCATGATGATGAGATGATATCATGATGATGATGATATCATGATGATGATGATGATGATATCATGATGATGATGATATCATGATGATAATCATATGATGATGATATCATGATGATGATGATGATATCATGATGATGATATCATGATGATGATGATGATATCATGATGATGATGAAGATGATGATATCATGATGATGATGATATCATGATGATGATGATATCATGATGATGATGATGATGATATCATGATGATGATATCATGATGATGATATCATGATGATGAGATGATATCATGATGATGAGATGATATCATGATGATGAGATGATATCATGATGATGATGATATCATGATGATGATGATGATGATATCATGATGATGATGATATCATGATGATAATCATATGATGATGATATCATGATGATGATATCATGATGATGATGATATCATGATGATGATGATGATGATATCATGATGATGATGATGATGATGATATCATGATGATGATGATATCATGATGATGATGATGATGATGATGATATGATGATGATGATGATATGATGATGATGAAGATGACGATGATGATATCATGATGATGATGATATCATGATGATGATATCATGATGATGATATCATGATGATGATATCATGATGATGATATCATGATGATGATATCATGATGATGATATCATGATGATGATGATGATATCATGATGATGATGATGATGATGACGATGATGATATCATGATGATGATATCATGATGATGATGATGATATCATGATGATGATGATGATATCATGATGATGATGATGATATCATGATGATGATGATGATGATATCATGATGATGATGATGATGATGATATCATGATGATGATGATGATATCATGATGATGATGATGATATCATGATGATGATGATGATGATATCATGATGATGATGATGATGATGATGATATCATGATGATGATGATGATGATATCATGATGATGATGATGATGATATCATGATGATGATGATGATGATATCATGATGATGATGATGATGATGATGATATCATGATGATGATGATGATGATATCATGATGATGATGATGATGATGATGATGATATCATGATGATGATGATGATGATGATGATGATATCATGATGATGATATCATGATGATGATATCATGATGATGATGATGATATCATGATGATGATGATGATATCATGATGATGATGATGATGATATCATGATGATGATGATGATGATATCATGATGATGATGATGATGATGATATCATGATGATGATGATGATATCATGATGATGATGATGATATCATGATGATGATGATGATGATGATATCATGATGATGATGATGATGATGATATCATGATGATGATGATGATGATAATATCATGATGATGATGATGATATCATGATGATGATATCATGATGATGATGATGATATGATGATGATGATGATGATGATATCATGATGATGATATCATGATGATGATTATGATGATGATGATGATGATATCATGATGATATCATGATGATATGATGATGATGATGATGATGATGATGATATCATGATGATATCATGATGATATCATGATTATGATGATGATGATGATATCATGATGATGATATGATGATGATGATGATGATGATGATATCATGATGATGATATCATGATGATGATGATGATGATCATGATATCATGATGATATCATGATGATGATATCATGATGATGATATCATGATTAAGATGATGATGATGATGATGATATCATGATGATGATATCATGATGATGATATGATGATGATGATATGATGATGATGATGATATGATGATATGATGATGATGATATGATGATATGATGATGATGATATGATGATATGATGATATGATGATGATATGATGAAATCATGATGAGATGATGATATCATGATGAGATGATGATGATGATATCATGATGATGATGATATCATGATGATGATGATATCATGATGAGATGATGATGAAATGATGATGATGATGATGATGATATCATGATGATCATGATGATGATGATGATATCATGATGATATGATGAAATCATGATGAGATGATGATATCATGATGAGATGATGATGATGATATGATGATGATGATATCATGATGATGATGATATCATGATGATATGATGAAATCATGATGAGATGATGATATCATGATGAGATGATGATGATGATATCATGATGAGATGATGATGATGATGAGATGATGATATCATGATGATGATGATGATGATAATATCATGATGATGATGATGATATCATAATTATGATGATGATGATGATATCATGATGATGATGATGATATGATGATATGATGATGATGATGATGATGATGATGATATCATGATGATGATGATGATATCATGATGATGATGATGATGATGATATCATGATGATGATGATGATATCATGATGATGATGATGATATCATGATGATGATGATGATATCATGATGATGATGATGATGATGATGATATGATGATGATGATATCATGATGATATCATGATGATATCATGATGATATCATGATTAAGATGATGATGATATCATGATGATGATATCATGATGATGATATCATGATGATGATATCATGATGATGATGATATGATGATATGATGATGATGATATGATGATATGATGATGATATGATGATATCATGATGAGATGATGATGATGATATGATGATATCATGATGAGATGATGATGATGATGATATCATGAAGAGATGATGATGATGATGATGATGATGATGATGATATGATGATGATGATATGATGATGATGATGATGATGATATCATGATGATGATATGATGATGATGATGATGATGATGATATCATGATGATGATATCATGATGATGATGATGATGATATCATGATGATGATATCATGTTGATATGATGATGATATCATGATGATGATGATGATGATGATGATATCATGATGATGATGATGATGATGATATCATGATGATGATGATGATGATGATATCATGTTGATATGATGATAATGATGATGAGATGATGATGATGATGATGATGATGATGATGATATCATGATGATGATGATGATGATATCATGATGATGATGATGATGATATCATGATGATATCATGATGATGATGATATCATGATGATGATGATGATGATGATGATGATATCATGATGAGATGATGATGATATCATGATGAGATGATGATGAGATGATGATGATGATGATGATGATGATATCATGATGATGATGATATCATAATGATGATGATGATGATGATGATGATGATATCATGATGATGATGATATCATGATGAGATGATGATGATGATGATGATGATATCATGATGATGATGATGATGATGATGATGATGATGATATCATGATGATGATGATGATATCATGATGAGATGATGATTGATGATATCATGATGATGATGATGATGATGATAATATCATGATGATGATGATGATGATGATATCATGATGAGATGATGATTGATGATATCATGATGATGATGATGATGATGATAATATCATGATGATGATGATGATGATGATGATGATATCATGATGATGATGATATCATGATGAGATGATGATGATGAGATGATGATGATGATGATGATGATATCATGATGATGATGATATCATGATGAGATGAGGATGATGAGATGTTGACGATGATATCATGATGATGATGTTGATGATGATGATGATGATATCATGATGATGATGATGATGATATCATGATTATGATAATGATGATGCTATCATGATGATGATGATGATGATGATATCATGATGATGATGATGATGATGATATCATGATGATGATGATGATGATGATATCATGATGTTGATGATGATGATGATATCATGATGATGATGATGATGATGATGATATCATGATGATGATGATGATGATGATGATGATGATGATGATATCATGATGATGATATCATGATTAAGATGATGATGATGATGATGATATCATGATGATGATATCATGATTAAGATGATGATGATGATGATGATATCATGATGATGATATCATGATGATGATATCATGATTAAGATGATATCATGATGATGATATCATGATGATGATGATATGATGATATGATGATGATGATATGATGATATCATGATGAGATGATGATGATGATATCATGATTAAGATGATGATGATGATATCATGATGATGATATCATGATGATGATATCATGATTAAGATGATATCATGATGATGATATCATGATGATGATGATATGATGATATGATGATGATGATATGATGATATCATGATGAGATGATGATGATGATATGATGATATCATGATGAGATGATGATGATGATGATGATATCATGAAGAGATGATGATGATGATGATGATGATGATGATATGATGATGATGATGATGATGATGATGATGATATCATGATGATGATGATGATGATATCATGATGATGATGATGATGATATCATGATGATGATATCATGATGATGATATGATGATGATGATGATGATATCATGATGATGATATCGATGATATCATGATGATGATATCATGATGATGATATGATGATGATGATGATGATATCATGATGATGATATGATGATGATGATGATGATATCATGATGATGATATCATGAAGATGATGATGATGATGATGATATCATGATGATGATATCATGTTGATATGATGATGATATCATGATGATGATGATGATGATGATGATATCATGATGATGATGATGATGATGATATCATGATGATGATGATGATGATATCATGATGATGATGATGATGATGATGATGATATCATGATGATGATATCATGTTGATATGATGATGATATCATGATGATGATGATGATGATGATATCATGATGATGATGATGATGATGATATCATGATGATGATGATGATGATGATATCATGATGATGATGATGATGATATCATGATGATGATGATGATGATGATGATGATATCATGATGAGATGATGATGATGATGATGATATCATGATGATGATGATATCATGATGATGATGATATCATGATGATGATGATGATGATGATGATATCATGATGAGATGATGATGATGATATCATGATGAGATGATGATGAGATGATGATGATGATGATGATGATGATGATATCATGATGATGATGATATCATAATGATGATGATGATGAGAGAACTTCCATGAGGTTCGTTTTATGGGAGGAGTGATGACGTGAGACGCAGGACGTGCGTCTGTCGTAGGAGTGGTCTCCAGGAATGCTGAATGCTGAAACGCTGAATACCGACTGCTGAACCCCGCCGGAATACTTAACTTGTTGTACCCTACACCGACCGACCGACAACGCTCCCGCTAATTCCCTTGAAGGGAGTTCTGAAGCCTGATGCCTGAAGTCTGAAGAGTCTAGAATCTTCCTTCCTCCCTACGAGTTCTGCAGCTACAATATTGGTCTGACCTGTTCACTATAGACTGGCTTGCATAATCAAACCAAACTAGACTCAGAGGCTAAAAAACCTGGAAAACAAAATAACCGCCGAGTCTTGCAGTCTTCCATCGGTGGGTGGAGACTTGCAGCCTATGCGGCAATAATATCAACGGAGCCTCTGAGCGAAGTTTGGAGTACAGCTGGAGAAAGTGCCTGTTTCTGGAGACCAAGACCAAAACCATCTGTATCGGGAAACGGAACATGCAGATCGTAGACCGGAGAGCCCTCCTTGACCTGATATCAGCTGTTGTCAGTAGTTGAGACGCAGGGCCAAACCTTCCTTGTTTTCATATTTCCTACTGAGAGACAGAGCCTGTAGTATCCGCGGATTGGAGAAGCCTCCCTGCACCCTTACTAACCGCAGTTGGCAACGCGCGGCGATCTGTATCTGCAGAGAGAAAAAATCCGACTATCTGCCCATATCTACCTTACAAATATATTGTTGCATGAGCAGAACATCCTGGAGAAGCCTATATTCAATAAAAGGTTATTCTCGCTTCTATTTGGAATTCGCAGAGAACGGGGTAAGATCGCTCAAACTTCCTTTTTTCCCCCACTGGTAATAGCTGCTCATATCTTTCCTATACTAAACAACCTTGAGTATATATGACATTGTACCACAGTGCCAGAAAACCAGTGAACTTTCGAAAATTTGTGATATTGTACTACTGTTAACACCTTGAAGGATCAAGCTCCTGCAGTTTTATTTGAACTTTGCATTAGGGACTTGTCTACGGAAACTGGTCAAATAATACCATTTACTGTTGGAAATATCCCTAGGGTTTAAATTGGAAACAAGTGTTCGGGTTCAAAAGTAATGTATAGCCAAATAGCAACACCTCAGAATTGTGATTAGACCAGTGTGGACTGTTGAGTAATATTTTCAACCAAATCTTTCTATTGCCTTTCTATCTAAAATGTTATATTCCGTTGGTTTATCAAACTGCTAGCTTCTATGGGGTTAAATACTTACCGAACATTAAGACTAGCTAGTGATGCTTTCATTCTGTGTGTTTTACTGATCGGATCAGTTACTATTTTGATAGTTTATACAAAAGCAGTATTTATATTTACCAGTATTTATATCCTGTTCTCCCAAATACAAGAACTCAATCTGCTATTTGGAATCCTAGGGAGATAAAGGGGCATAAATAAACTGACCAGTGAGGATAAAGAAATAGGAAAGGAAAAGGAAAGGAGAAACTAGGGGTTGGAGAGAGGGAGAGGAGAGGAAAAGGGAAGGGGGAAGGAAGAGAGAAGAGGAAAAAGAAAGAAAAGGGAAAAGAAGAGAAGATACATATAAAATAAATAAATAAATAGATAAGAAGAGGGGAGGAAGGAAAGAAGAGGAGAAAAGGGATAGAAAGGGAAAAGGAAACAAAAATCTAGAACGATGGCCCCAAAAAAAATACCGCCCACAGAAAAAAACAAAGCAATCTTTTTCTCCCCAAAAGCTGATACTAACAAATCAGGTACTCATAGAAGATCCCTGTCACCAACAGCCCTAGGTACAGCCACTTCTATAGATAAAGATATAACTTCGGTACTAGCTGAAACAGTAACGAACCTAAGTTTAACATCAGCAATGAACGATCTTTATGAAAAACTGAAAAATGACTTCAAACAAAATATCTCAGATCTATCCAAGGAGATTACAATATTGTCATCTAAACTATCTAATCAAGATGAAACAATAAAAAAAATATTAGTGGAGATGGCTAACTTACAAGCTCAAAATGCTATCCTGAAGGATCAAGTTAAACACTGTAATAATAAGATAACAGAATTCGAGGATAGATCAAGAAGGAACAATTTGAGAATTAAAGGTATACCTGAAGAAGTTAAGAATCTTAACCTTAATGAATTTTTGTATGAATTTGTCTCAATATATGTCGATCCAGTGACTCTTGGTAAATCACCCTTTGAACGAACTCATAGAATATCTCGATCAGGCAATTTAGCAGGCTCTCCTCCACGTGAAGTAATCGTGAGATTTTTAAATTGTTCCTTGAAGGACGAGCTTCTTCGACAGATGCGCACGAACCCACACAAAAACAAGGGGAAATTTGAGTCATTACTGGTATTCCCTGATTTGTCTTATGCAACCAGGATGAAGCGCAATTCTTTCAAGGAGATAACGCTACAACTAAGATCAAAAGAAATACTATATAGGTGGGGATTCCCAACTAAACTGCTGATTCCCTTTAAGGGCGAGACAATAGTAATTAACAATATTGAGGAGGCCCAACTCAAACTCAGACCACTGGGCCTACTGGATTAATATCTATACCCTATATCCTTTAAAAAGGGCGGATTCATCTAATATATAAACTGCTTGTCTATAACCTTGAGTTATTTAGATGTGTTAATGTTATTCTTTTTTTTTTTTTTTCTCTCTTCTTACTATTTCTTAGGAATAGCTAAAAGAATACACGGAAGAAATCAACACAGGTGAAATTTTCTTAATACTCCCTAATGTTATTAAGGGGTGTAGGGTTGTTTAGATTTAATTATAGCACCTGCCTAACAAAATTTAGCCGATTCGTTCTTAATGATATCGACTTTCACTATATTAAGATCTGTACACTCAAACTTTGCACTTAAACCTTGCACTTTATATTCATATAGTATACATTTAACAATTAAAGGGACAAAGGACATAAATTCTTATGTAAAAATTAGACTAAAGCACTAAGATAATACACCCATTATATTTTTGAAATAATTATATATAATATAAAAACAAAATTGAATAAATTAACGGTATATTTGTAGACACTAAGAATCCCTATTTGTATGGTAATTTTTTTTTTTTTTTTTTTTTTAGGAATTAGCATCACATGTAATCCACTTAAACCCACATAAAAGGAGAGATATTAAATAGACCTTTTCACAGATTAAACCTACAAACCTAAACCACTAAAGCACAGCACTGTTATGGAACTAGTTTATTAGGCCTAGGGTATCGACAGATAGGTCATTATTTTAATAGGTGATTACTGTTTACAACTATTAATTAAACTATCTATTTTATAGGGAAATTGTGAATTTTGAAACTACTTGCTGATTATAAACAATCTAGGTAGCTGAGAGACACCTAGAGATTTAGTATTGTAATCAATGAGAGAAATAATATTGAAAGGTTGGTGGGGGTATGGGGAGAAAAAGGAGGAATGGAAAGGGAGGGTGGGGAGAAATAGAGGGGTAAAGCACTTGTCCAGGATAAATATAAGATTTTAGGTAGCATTCATGGTAAGACCACCAACGACTGTAGCCTGATAGTCAGGAATCACCTGGGTAGTTTCCCTATAGGTGAAGTATGTATTTGAGGAAGTCAATGTATTGTAATTTGATTTGTGTTGTATTGTTTGTAAGGGTGTGCAGGGCTGGGTGGGGCGACTCGGGGCTTTCGGGGGGAGGAGCGGGGAAGCACAGGGGTCTCCAGATTACCAAATGTCTTTAAAATTTATTTCAGTGAATGTCCGGGGGTTAAACTCCCCGATGAAACGGGGTCTCTTATACAAAATGTTACTGGGGGAAAAAATCGACATATGCTATGTCCAGGAAACACATTGGAAGGGCTCCACGGAAGGACTTTGGAGATTCTCTAAATTTCCGGTAGTGTTCTCCGCAAATCTACCTGAGAACAAAAAAAGAGGGGTCGCAATAGTAATCACTAGTCGGATTAAATTTGAATTAATACTAGAAGAAAGAGACAAAACGGGGAGATACATAATATTGATCTGCAAGCTAAATGACCGTTTGTACACCTTGGTCAATATATATGCCCCCAATATATTTACACAATAATTTTACGAGAAACTCTTTAAAAGAGTCGACCAACTTAAAAAGGGCATATTAATCATGGGAGGGGACATGAATTCTATACTAGATGAAAAATTGGATAGAAACACTATAAAGGGAAAAAATAATTCATGTTATATTAAGACCAAAGCAAAAATCTTACAAGAAATTCTTTTTAAGTACGACCTATATGACATCTGGCGGGTCTATCATCCGAGAGAAAGAGACTATTCCTTTTATTCCAACGTCCACCGAACATATTCTCGAATCGACTTTTTTCTGACTAATTCCTCTTCTCTAAAGAAGGTAATAAACACTGGGATAGGCCAAATTACCTGGTCTGATCACGCCCCGGTTAGCCTCACTATTAAAAACAACCCAGAATACAATTTAAATTATCAATGGAGGTTAGATGAAACACTCCTATTGAAGGAAGAGGATAAAAAGTATATCAGAGACCTGATCGTTGACTATACCACGCATAACAACAATGGCCAGGTCTCCGACCAGATGCTGTGGGCTTCGTTTAAATGTACTATACGGGGATACCTAATACAATTACATGCTAGGAAGAAAAGAGATAAGGGTGCCTCCCTATCAGATCTACATATTGAGTTAGCCCGATTGGAATGTTGTAACAAACTTTACCCTACGGAAGGAAACTGTATGAAAATAAGGAACATAAGAGAGAAGATTAAGAAAACCTTAGAAGAACAGGTTAATAGTATGTTATTGTCTTCAAAACAGAGATGGTACAATAGTAACGATAAAACCGGCAAAATGCTTACTAAAAAAATTAACCATAGTACCACAAACCAAAAGATAAAAAAGATTGTAGAAACAGATAAAATCCATCTATCTCCACAAGAAATCGGCGAAACGTTCGCAAGATACTATGAGTCATTGTATAATCTCAAAGAAGAAAACTTTACATCCTTAGAGCTGAACGCTTTTTTGGAAAAAATTAATCTACCCCAAATATCCAAAGATAATCTGGCGAGTCTAAATAGAAAGATCAGTGATGAAGAAATAAAGAAAGTAATTATTAACCTCGAAAATGGAAAAGCGCCGGGCCCCGATGGGTATACAGCTTTATTTTTTAAGTCATTCGAGCCAGAAATAACCCCCCTTCTTAGCTCAATGTATGAAGAAATAAGTAAAACCGGAAAAATTTTGCCAGAACTACTGAAAGCAACAATCTCCCCGATACCGAAACCGGACAAAGATCCAAACTTTGTTAGTAATTACCGTCCAATCTCTTTAATAAATATCGATATTAAAATTCTTTCTAAAATATTGGCCGACCGATTAAAAAAGGTTATACCTGAGTTGATCCACTTAGATCAGTCAGGATTTATAACAGCCAGATCTGGTGGGGATAATGTAAGGAAACTATTAAATTCAATCTCATCTGTAAATAATATTAAAACTCCATGTATCTTTATTGCCGTCGATGCCGAAAAGGCATTTGACAGAGTCAACTGGCGATATATGTCTGGAGTTCTGTCCGCTTTCGGTATAGAGGGGATAGTTAAAGTACTGATTATGTCCATGTACTCAGAACCTATGGCTAAGATCCATGGTAATGGACTTAACTCAAGGTGGTTTCCAATAAAAAACGGCACTAGGCAGGGTTGCCCAATGTCGCCCCTCCTTTACAATCTTACTATGGAACCCTTTGCCTCATATATCAGACAAACAAAAACAATTTACGGGATAGAATGTGGAAAACATCACCAAAAAATCTTGCTCTATGCAGATGATGTAATAATGACTCTTTCCCATCCTGAATACTCTGTACCAGAATTACTACGATGTGTTGAGGAATTTAGCTACTTCTCAAACTATAAGATTAACCTTTCAAAGACCCAGATTATTTGTAAAAATCTTTCTCAGAATCAAGATATATTTCTCAAAAACAAATATCACTTTAATTGGTCAAACGATATAATAAGATATCTGGGCATCGGTATTAAATTCGACTTAAGAACTATAGTAGAATACAACTACCTTGGACTATATAAAGAGCTGGAGGCCAAGATTAAATCTTGGAAAAAAATCCAAATCTCATGGATGGGAAGAATCAACCTGATCAGGGCGTATTTGCTCCCTAGACTGGAATATTTTTTTCGTACCATCCCCCTTAGAGTCCCTAGGAAATATCTATCCATGTTTCATAAGCTGTTTGTTATATATGTTTGGGCAGGTAAAAAACCAAGAATTCAATTCTGCATAATGTCAAAACCAATGGCCCTAGGTGGTTTGTCCTTCCCTAACATATATCACATCCACGATTCAATAATGTTTTCCCACTATCTATTATGGGGCGAGGTAGAATCAAAGAATAAAAGCTGGTATCAATATGAAAAAAAATTATGTGGAGACATGGACCCGTTCCTCCTCTTCTGGCTGGATAACCAAAAATTTGGCACCCTAAAAATCTCAAATCCGGTAATACAAAATGTGTTTCTTTCCATAGCCCCAATTAAATCAAAATTTTTTAAGGAATTACAGATAACCCCCCAGGCATCAATAAATACCCTGAAGTTCTTTTTAGTAGATCTAAACTTAGATAATTGGCATGGATCGAACCTAAAAAAGATTGGGGATCTATTTTGTAATTTAGATCTTTTCCCATTCTCGATACTGCAACAAAAATATAACCTACCAGGGAACGAACTGTACACTTATATGCGAATAAAAAACTTTCTCAAAAGAATCCAACTCAAATTAGAGTCACCGTTAGTCAAAATCCTGTACGGTTCCCACAAAAAAATATCTTCTCAAATTTTTAAAGCACTACAAGAATTAGAACATGAGGAAGATAAACTGGTTACAATAATAAAATGGGAAAGGGATTTGAGTAAAACCTACCCAATACAATCTTGGAATAAAGCAGTCGATCTAGTTATGAAATCAATACATTGTATCTCTTTACAGGAGCTCTACATGAAACTATTACACAGATGGTATTGGGTACCGTTGAGATTGGCAAAATACCAAATTGATACATCCCCACTTTGTTGGAGATGCAATAACGAAATTGGTAATATAAAGCATATCTGGTGGGACTGTTCAAAACTAGATGGAGTTCGCTATGCCTTATCTAAAGTTTTGTTAGATTTGCTTCTGGATTTGGGAAATTTAACCTCAGAAAAATTTCTCTTCCATCTGGACCTGCCCGAGCATAACAATTTCTCCAAAAAATTAGTAGTGCACGTCCTAATGGCAACCAAGATGTGTATCTCACGATACTGGAGGAAAACTGAGATTCCTTCTGAGTCAGAGATCCGATCCCAAATCCAGTATCAATGCAATATGGAAAAGTTTTTTTATCTGGAGAATATGTCTCTTCCCTCTTATTTTAAAATCTGGAACCCTGTTATTTCACTCAGCACAGTATCCTAATTATTATAAACAAAATGGGAGTCGTTTATCCCGGACATGGCTGGAGCCCAGTAAGGTTTTCCCCGTCCTCCCCCTAGGGGCCCAACTAAATTTGTTGGCCCTTAGACCCCTTGTCCCCCCCCCCGCCTTGCACGCCTATGTGTTAGTATTTGTTAGTTTGTGAATGAGGATGTATGTAACTTCAGTTAGACTGTATCTGCCAATATTGATAATACAATGACTTTCCAATTTTTTGAATATATGCAATATAACAAAATCTTGTCTCTATAATGTGGCGATAGCCAGCTGAGCCCAATATGACCCAGATGACTAATAGAGAAGAAAAGGAATCTGTATAGACTTTTATTTAATTAAAATCTAATGCCAAATATACTACTCATAGTAAGCCGGGGAAAATATAGCAATCAATTTAGACACTATATATTAAGAAACCATATATATATCTATTATTGTTACCATTTTTATTCTTTTTTCTTTGTTATTAATATCATTTAATTTACACTGTGTTGACCTGAATATTACATTTTACCATTATCTAATCACTGGGCCATAAGTACCTCGCTGGACTCGACCAACAATAGAGCGAATTTATAGAACTCTAAAGTTATTGTATGCACAATCTTTCCTACATATTTGTCTGTCTATGAAAACAACGGCATTGTAATCTGCTGTATATCATACGTCTATGTTGTCTTTCGTATGAGTCTTTTTTGTATAATGAGGAAAACAGAATAAAATAATATATTATAATGATGATGATGATGATGATGATGATGATGATGATGATGATGATGATATCATGATGATGATGATGATGATGATGATATCATGATGATGATGATGATGATGATGATGATATCATGATGATGATGATATCATGATGAGATGATGATGAGATGATGATGATGATGATGATGATATCATGATGATGATGATGATGATGATGATGATATCATGATGAGATGATGATGATGATATCATGATGAGATGATGATTGATGATATCATGATGATGATGATGATGATGATAATATCATGATGATGATGATGATGATGATGATATCATGATGATGATGATATCATGATGAGATGATGATGATGAGATGATGATGATGATGATGATGATGATGATGATGATGATATCATGATGATGATGATATCATGATGAGATGAGGATGATGAGATGTTGACGATGATATCATGATGATGATGATGATGATGATATCATGATGATAATGATGATGATATCATGATGATGATGATGATGATGATGATATCATGATGATGATGATGATGATGATATCATGATGATGATGATGATGATGATGATATCATGATGATGATGATGATGATGATGATATCATGATGATGATGATGATGATGATGATATCATGATGATGATGATGATGATGATGATGATGATGATGATGATATCATGATGATGATATCATGATTAAGATGATGATGATGATGATGATATCATGATGATGATATCATGATGATGATATCATGATGATGATATCATGATGATGATATCATGATGATGATATCATGATGATGATATCATGATGATGATGATGATATGATGATATGATGATGATATGATGATATCATGATGAGATGATGATATGATGATATCATGATGAGATGATGATGATGATGATGATATCATGATGATGATATGATGATGATGATGATGATGATAATATCATGATGATGATATGATGATGATGATGATGATGATATCATGATGATGATATCATGATGATGATGATGATGATGATATCATGATGATGATATCATGTTGATATGATGATGATATCATGATGATGATGATGATGATATCATGATGATGATGATGATGATGATGATATCATGATGATGATGATGATGATATCATGTTGATATGATGATGATGATGATGAGATGATGATGATGATGATGATGATGATGATGATATCATGATGATGATGATGATGATGATGATGATGATGATATCATGATGAGATGATGATGATGATGATGATATCATGATGATGATGATATCATGATGATGATGATGATGAGATGATGATGATGATGATGATGATGATGATGATATCATGATGATGATGATATCATGATGATGATGATATCATAATGATGATGATGATGATGATGATATCATGATGATGATGATATCATGATGAGATGATGATGAGATGATGATGATGATGATGATGATGATATCATGATGATGATGATATCATGATGATGATGATATCATGATGATGATGATGATGACGATGATATCATGATGATGATGATATCATGATGAGATGAGGATGATGAGATGTTGACGATGATATCATGATGATGATGATGATGATGATGATGATATCATGATGATGATGATGATGATATCATGATGATGATGATGATGATATCATGATGATGATGATGATGATATCATGATTATGATGATGATGATGATGATATCATGATGATGATGATGATGATATCATGATGATGATGATGATATCATGATGATGATGATGATGATGATGATGATATCATGATGATGATGATGATGATATCATGATGATGATGATATCATGATGATGATGATGATGATATCATGATGATGATGATGATGATATCATGATGATGATGATGATATCATGATGATGATATGATGATGATGATGATGATGATGATGATATCATGATGATGATGATGATGATATCATGATGATGATGATGATATCATGATGATGATGATGATATCATGATGATGATGATGATATCATGATGATGATGATATCATGATGATGATATCATGATGATGATGATGATGATATCATGATGATATCATGATGATGATATCATGATGATGATATCATGATGATGATATCATGATGATGATATCATGATGATGATATCATGATGATGATGATGATGATATCATGATGATGATATCATGATGAAGATGATGATGATGATGATATCATGATGATGATATCATGATGATGATATCATGATGATGATGATGATGATGATATGATGATATGATGATATGATGATGATGATGATATGATGATATGATGATATGATGATGATATGATGATATCATGATGAGATGATGATGATGATGATGATGATATGATGATATCATGATGAGATGATGATGATGATGATGATGATATCATGAAGAGATGATGATGATGATGATGATGATATCATGATGATGATGATGATGATGATGATATCATGATGATGATGAAGATGATGATGATATCATGATGATGATATCATGATGATGATGATGATGATGATATCATGATGATGATATCATGATGATGATGATGATGATGATGATATCATGATGATGATATCATGTTGATATGATGATGATATCATGATGATGATGATGATGATGATGATATCATGATGATGATGATAATGATGATGATATCATGATGATGATGATGATGATGATGATGATGATGATGATATCATGATGATGATGATGATGATGATGATATCATGATGATGATGATGATATCATGATGATGATGATGATGATGATGATATCATGATGATGATGATGATGATGATGATATAATGATGATGATATCATGATGATGATGATATCATGATGATGATATCATGATGATGATGATATCATGATGATGATGATGATATCATGATGATGATGATGATGATGATATCATGATGATGATGATATCATGATGATGATATCATGATGATGATGATATCATGATGATGATATCATGATGATGATGATATGATGATGATATAATGATGATGATGATATCATGATGATATCATGATGATGATATCATGATGATGATGATATCATGATGATGATGATGATATCATGATGATGATAATGATGATGAAGAAGAAGATGATGATGATGATGATGATATCATGATGATGATATGATGATGATGATATCATGATGATGATATGATGATGATGATATCATGATGATGATATCATGATGATGATGATGATGATGATGATGATGATGATGATGATATCATGATGATGATATCATGATGATGATGATGATGATATCATGATGATGATATCATGATGATGATGATGAAGAAGATGATGATATCATGATGATGATATCATGATGATGATATGATGATGATGATGATGATGATGATGATATAATGATGATGATATCATGTTTATATGATGATGATGAAGAGATGATGATGATGATGATGATGATGATATCATGATGATGATGATGATATCATGATGAGATGATGATGATGATGATGATATCATGATGAGATGATGATATCATGATGATGATGATGATGATGATGATGATATCATGATGATGATGATATCATGATGAGATGATGATGATGATATCATGATGAGATGATGATGATGAGATGATGATGATGATATCATGATGATGATGATGATGATGATGATAATATCATGATGATGATGATGATGATATCATGATGATGATGATATCATGATGAGATGATGATGATGATGATGATGATGATGATGATGATGATGATGATGATATCATGATGATGATGATATCATGATGAGATGATGATGATGATATCATGATGATGATATCATGATGATGATATCATGATGATGATATCATGATGATGATATCATGATGATGATGATGATGATGATGATGATAATATCATGATGATGATGATGATGATGATGATGATGATATCATGATTATGATAATGATGATGATATCATGATGATGATGATGATGATATCATGATGATGATGATGATGATGATGATATCATGATGATGATGATGATGATATCATGATGATGATGATGATGATGATATCATGATGATGATGATGATGATGATGATGATATCATGATGATGATGATGATGATGATATCATGATGATGATGATGATGATGATATCATGATGATGATGATGATGATGATGATATCATGATGATGATGATGATGATGATGATATCATGATGATGATGATATCATGATGATGATGATGATGATGATATCATGATGATGATGATGATATCATGATGATGATATCATGATGATGATATCATGATGATGATATCATGATGATGATATCATGATGATGATGATGATATCATGATGATGATATCATGATGATGATATCATGATGATGATATCATGATGATGATATCATGATGTTGATGATGATGATAATGATGATGATGATATCATGATGATGATGATGATGATGATGATGATGATATCATGATGATGATATCATGATGAAGATGATGATGATTATGATGATATCATGATGATGATATCATGATGAAGATGATGATGATGATGATGATGATGATATCATGATGATGATATCATGATGAAGATGATGATGATGATGATATCATGATGATGATATCATGATGATGATATCATGATGATGATATCATGATGATGATATCATGATGATGATGATATGATGATATGATGATGATGATATGATGATATGATGATATGATGATGATATGATGATATCATGATGAGATGTTGATGATGATGATGATGATGATATGATGATATCATGATGAGATGATGATGATGATGATGATAACATGAAGAGATGATGATGATGATGATGATGATGATGATGATATCATGATGATGATGATGATGATGATGAAATCATGATGATGATGATGATGATATCATGTTGATATGATGATGATGATGATGATATCATGATGATGATGATGATGATATCATGATGATGATGATGATGATGATATCATGATGATGATGATGATGATGATATCATGATGATGATGATGATGATGATGATATCATGATGATGATGATGATATCATGATGATGATGATGATGATGAAATCATGATGATGATGATGATGATATCATGTTGATATGATGATGATGATGATGATGATGATGATGATATCATGATGATGATGATATCATGATGAGATGATGATGATGATGATATCATGATGAGATGATGATGATGATGATGATGATGATATCATGATGATGATGATATCATGATGATGATGATGATGATGATGATGATGATGATGATATCATGATGATGAAGATATCATGATGAGATGATGATGAGATGATGATGATGATGATGATATCATGATGATGATGATGATGATGATATCATGATGATGATGATGATGATGATGATGATATCATGATAAGATGATGATGATGATGATGATGATGATATCATGATAAGATGATGATGATGATGATGATGATGATATCATGATGAGATGATGATGATGATGATGATGATGATAATATCATGATGATGATGATATCATGATGATGATGATGATGATGATGATGATGATATCATGATGAGTTGATGATGAGATGATGATGAGATGATGATGATATCATGATGATGATGATGATGATGATATCATGATGATGATGATATCATGATGAGATGATGATGATGAGATGATGATGATGATGATGATATCATGATGATGATGATATCATGATGAGATGATGATGATGATGAGATGATGATGATATCATGATGATGATGATGAAAATGATAATATCATGATGAGATGATGATGATGAGATGATGATGATGATGATGATATCATGATGATGATGATATCATGATGAGATGATGATGATGAGATGATGATGATGATGATGATATCATGATGATGATGATGATGATGATGATAATATCATGATGATGATGATGATGATATCATGATTATGATAATGATGATGATGTCATGATGATGATGATGATGATGATGATGATGATGATGATGATGATAATATCATGATGATGATGATGATGATATCATGATTATGATAATGATGATGATGTCATGATGATGATGATGATGATGATGATGATGATGATATCATGATGATGATGATGATGATATCATGATGATATCATGATGATGATGATGATGATGATGATGATATCATGATGATGATGATGATGATATGATGATGATGATGAAGATATCATGATGATGATGATGATGATATCATGATGATGATGATATCATGATTATGATGATGATGATGATATCATGATGATGATATCATAATGATGATATCATGATGATGATGATATGATGATGATGATGATGATATCATGATGATGATATCATGATGATGATGATATCATGATGATGATGATATCATGATGATGATGATATCATGATGATGATATCATGATGATGATATCATGATGATGATATCATGAAGATGATGATATCATGATGATGATATCATGATGATGATATCATGATGATGATATCATGATGATGATATCATGATGATGATATCATGAAGATGATGATGATGATGATATGATGATATCATGATGAGATGATGATGATGATGATGATGATGATGATGATGATGATGATGATGATGATGATGATGATATCATGAAGAGATGATGATGATGATGATGATGATATCATGATGATGATGATGATGATGATGATGATGATGATGATATCATGATGAGATGATGATGATGATGATGATTATATCATGATGAGATGATGATGATGATGATGATATCATGATGAGATGATGAT
Source organism: Pelodytes ibericus (assembly GCA_036172795.1). Taxonomy (NCBI): domain Eukaryota; kingdom Metazoa; phylum Chordata; class Amphibia; order Anura; family Pelodytidae; genus Pelodytes; species Pelodytes ibericus. Next base: position 79,840,248 of record CM069861.1, on the reverse strand, counting down.
GATGATGATATCATGATGATGATGATGATGATGATGATGATATCATGATGAGATGATGATGATGATGATGATGATGATGATATCATGATGATCATGATGATGATATCATGATGAGATGATGATGATGATGATGATGATATCATGATGATCATGATGATGATGATGATATCATATCATGATGAGATGATGATATCATGATGATCATGATGATGATGATGATATCATGATGATGATGATATCATGATGAGATGATGATGATGATATCATGATGATGATGATATCATGATGAGATGATGATGATGAGATGATGATGATGATGATATCATGATGATGATGATGATGATGATAATATCATGATGATGATGATGATGATGATATCATGATTATGATGATGATATCATGATGATGATGATTATATGATGATGATGATGATGATGATGATGATATCATGATGATGATGATGATATCATGATGATGATGATGATATCATGATGATGATGATGATATCATGATGATGATGATGATATCATGATGATGATGATGATGATGATGATGATGATGATGATATCATGATGATGATGATGATGATGATATCATGATGATAATGATGATGATGATATCATGATGATGATGATGATGATGATGATATCATGATGATGATGATGATGATGATGATATCATGATGATGATGATATCATGATGATATGATGATGATGATGATGATGATGATGATATCATGATGATGATGATGATGATATCATGATGATGATGATGATGATATCATGATGATGATGATGATGATGATGATATCATGATGATGATGATGATGATATCATGATGATGATGATGATGATGATGATATCATGATGATGATGATATCATGATGATGATATCATGATGATGATATCATGATGATGATGATGATGATGATGATGATATCATGATGATGATGATGATGATGATATCATGATGATGATATCATGATGATGATGATGAAGAAGATGATGATATCATGATGATGATATCATGATGATGATATCATGATGATGAGATGATGATGATGATGATGATGATGATGATGATGATATCATGATGATGATGATATCATGATGAGATGATGATGATGATGATGATGATGATGATGATGATGATGATGATGATGATGATGATATCATGATGAGATGATGATGATGATGATGATGATGATGATATCATGATGATGATGATATCATGATGAGATGATGATGATAATGATATCATGATGATGATGATGATGATGATGATGATATCATGATGATGATGATATCATGATGAGATGATGATGATGATGATGATAATGATGATGTCATGATGATGATGATATCATGATGAGATGATGATGATGAGATGATGATGATGATATCATGATGATGATGATGATGATGATGATGATAATATCATGATGATGATGATGATGATATCATGATGATGATGATATCATGATGATGATGATGATGATGATGATATCATGATGATGATGATATCATGATGATGATGATATCATGATGAGATGATGATGATGATGATGATGATATCATGATGATGATGATATCATGATGAGATGATGATGATGAGATGATGATGATGATATCATGATGATGATGATGATGATGATGATGATGATGATGATAATATCATGATGATGATGATGATGATGATGATAATATCATGATGATGATGATGATGATGATGATGATGATGATGATGATGATGATGATGATGATGATGATATCATGATGATGATGATGATGATGATATCATGATGATGATATCATGATGATGATGATGATGATGATATCATGATGATGATATCATGATGAAGATGATGATGATGATGATATCATGATGATGATATCATGATGATGATATCATGATGATGATGATATGATGATATGATGATGATGATATGATGATATCATGATGAGATGTTGATGATGATGATGATGATGATGATGATATGATGATATCATAATGAGATGATGATGATGATAACATGAAGAGATGATGATGATGATGATGATGATATCATGATGATGATGATGATGATTATGATGATGATATCATGATGATGATGATGATTATGATGATGATATCATGATGATGATGATGATGATGATATCATGATGATGATATCATGATGATGATGATGATGATGATGATATCATGATGATGATGATGATGATGATATCATGATGATGATGATGATGATGATGAAATCAAGATGATGATGATGATGATGATGATGATATCATGATGATGATGATGATATCATGATGATGATGATGATATCATGATGATGATATCATGATGATGATGATGATGATGATGATGATGATGATATCATGATGATGATGATATCATGATGATGATGATGATGATATCATGATGATGATATCATGATGATGATGATGATGACAATATCATGATGATGATGAAGAAGATGATGATGATGATGATGATGATGATGATGATGATGATGATGATATCATGATGATGATATCATGATGATGATGATGATGATGATGATGATATCATGATGATGATATGATGATGATGATGATGATGATATCATGATGATGATATCATGATGATGATATCATGATGATGATATCATGATGATGATGATGATGATGATATCATGATGATGATGATGATGATGATATCATGATGATGATATCATGATGATGATGATGAAGAAGATGATGATATCATGATGATGATATCATGATGATGATATCATGATGATGAGATGATGATGATGATGATGATGATGATGATGATGAGATGATGATGATGATGATGATGATATCATGATGATGATGATATCATGATGAGATGATGTTGATGATGATGATGATGATGATATCATGATGATGATGATGTCATGATGAGATGATGATGATAATGATATCATGATGATGATGATGATGATGATGATGATATCATGATGATGATGATATCATGATGAGATGATGATGATGATGATGATGATAATGATGATGTCATGATGATGATGATATCATGATGAGATGATGATGATGAGATGATGATGATGATGATATCATGATGATGATGATGATGATGATGATAATATCATGATGATGATGATGATGATATCATGATGATGATGATATCATGATGAGATGATGATGATGATGATGATGATAATGATATCATGATGATGATGATATCATGATGAGATGATGATGATGAGATGATGATGATGATATCATGATGATGATGATGATGATGATGATGATGATGATGATGATGATGATGATGATAATATCATGATGATGATGATGATGATGATGATGATAATATCATGATGATGATGATGATGATGATGATAATATCATGATGATGATGATGATGATGATGATATCATGATGATGATATCATGATGAAGATGATGATGATGATGATATCATGATGAAGATGATGATGATGATGATATCATGATGATGATGATATGATGATATGATGATGATGATGATGATATCATGATGATGATATCATGATGATGATGATGATCATGATGATGATATCATGATGATGATATCATGTTGATATGATGATGATATCATGATGATGATGATGATGATGATGATGATGATATCATGATGATGATGATGATGATGATATCATGATGATGATGATGATGATGATGATGATGATATCATGATGATGATGATGATGATATCATGATGATGATGATGATGATGATATCATGATGATGATATCATGTTGATATGATGATGATGATGAGATGATGATGATATCATGATGATGATGATATCATGATGATATCATGATGATGATGATATCATGATGAGATGATGATGATATCATGATGAGATGATGATGATGATATCATGATGATGATGATGATGATGATATCATGATGATGATGATATCATGATGATGATGATATCATGATGATGATGATGATGATGATGATGATGATGATGATATCATGATGATGATGATGATGATGATGATGATGATGATGATGATGATGATGATGATGATGATATGATGATGATGATGATGATGATATGATGATGATGATACCATGATGAAGATGATGATGATGATGATATCATGATGATGATATCATGATGATGATGATGATGATGATGATATCATGATGATGATATCATGATGATGATATGATGATGATGATACCATGATGAAGATGATGATGATGATGATGATGATGATGATATCATGATGATGATATCATGATGAAGATGATGATGATGATGATGATATCATGATGATGATATCATGATGATGATATCATGATGATGATGATGATGATATGATGATATGATGATAATGATGATATGATGATATGATGATATGATGATATGATGATTATATGATGATATCATGATGAGATGATGATGATGATATGATGATATCATGATGAGATGATGATGATGATATCATGAAGAGATGATGATGATGATGATGATGATGATGATGATGATATCATGATGATGATGATGATGATGATGATATCGTGATGATGATGATGATGATGATGATGATATCGTGATGATGATATGATGATGATGATATCATGATGATGATATCATGATGATGATGATGATATCATGATGATGATATCATGTTGATATGATGATGATATCATGATGATGATGATGATGATGATGATGATGATGATGATGATGATGATGATATCATGATGATGATGATGATGATATCATGATGATGATATCATGATGATGATGATGATGATGATATCGTGATGATGATATGATGATGATGATGATGATGATATCATGATGATGATATCATGATGATGATATCATGATGATGATATCATGATGATGATGATGATGATGATATCGTGATGATGATATGATGATGATGATGATGATGATATCATGATGATGATATCATGATGATGATATCATGATGATGATGATGATATCATGATGATGATATCATGTTGATATGATGATGATATGATGATGATGATGATGATGATGATGATGATGATGATATGATGATGATGATGATGATGATGATATCATGATGATGATGATGATGATGATGATATTATGATGATGATGATGATGATGATGATATCATGATGATGATGATGATGATGATGATATCATGATAAGATGATGATGAGATGATGATGATGATGATGATGATGATATCATGATGATGATATCATGATGATGATGATGATGATGATGATGATGATGATATCATGATGATGATGATGATGATGAAGATGATGATATCATGATGATGATGATATCATGATGATGATATCATGATGATGATATCATGATGATGATATCATGATGATGATATCATGAAGATGATGATGATGATGATGATGATGATGATGATATCATGATGATGATGATGATATCATGATGATGATGATGATGATGATGATGATATCATGATGATGATGATGATATGATGATGATATCATGATGATGATGATATGATGATGATATCATGATGATGATGATATCATGATGATGATATCATGATGATGATGATATCATGATGATGATATCATGATGATGATATCATGATGATGATGATATCATGATGATGATGATATGATGATGATATCATGATGATGATGATATCATGATGATATCATGATGATGATATCATGATGATGATGATATCATGATGATGATGATGATATCATGATGATGATAATGATGATGAAGAAGATGATGATGATGATGATATCATGATGATGATGATATCATGATGATGATGATGATATCATGATGATGATAATGATGATGAAGAAGATGATGATGATGATGATATCATGATGATGATATGATGATGATGATATCATGATGATGATATGATGATGATGATATCATGATGATGATATCATGATGATGATGATGATGATGATGATGATGATGATGATATCATGATGATGATATCATGATGATGATGATGATGATATCATGATGATGATATCATGATGATGATGATGAAGAAGATGATGATATCATGATGATGATATCATGATGATGATATGATGATGATGATGATGATGATGATGATGATGATGATATAATGATGATGATATCATGTTGATATGATGATGATGAAGAGATGATGATGATGATGATGATGATATCATGATGATGATGATATCATGATGAGATGATGATGATGATGATGATATCATGATGAGATGATGATGATGATGATGATGATGATGATGATGATGATGATATAATGATGATGATATCATGTTGATATGATGATGATGAAGAGATGATGATGATGATGATGATGATATCATGATGATGATGATATCATGATGAGATGATGATGATGATGATGATATCATGATGAGATGATGATGATGATGATGATGATGATGATGATGATGATGATGATGATGATGATATCATGATGAGATGATGATATCATGATGATGATGATGATGATGATGATGATGATATCATGATGATGATGATATCATGATGATGATGATATGATGATGATATCATGATGATGATGATATCATGATGATATCATGATGATGATATCATGATGATATCATGATGATGATGATGATATCATGATGATGATAATGATGATGAAGAAGATGATGATGATGATGATGATATCATGATGATGATATGATGATGATGATATCATGATGATGATATGATGATGATGATATCATGATGATGATATCATGATGATGATGATGATGATGATGATGATGATATCATGATGATGATATCATGATGATGATGATGATGATATCATGATGATGATATCATGATGATGATGATGAAGAAGATGATGATATCATGATGATGATATCATGATGATGATGATGAAGAAGATGATGATGATGATGATGATGATATAATGATGATGATATCATGTTGATATGATGATGATGAAGAGATGATGATGATGATGATGATGATATCATGATGATGATTATATCATGATGAGATGATGATGATGATGATGATATCATGATGAGATGATGATGATGATGATGATGATGATGATGATGATATCATGATGAGATGATGATATCATGATGATGATGATGATGATGATGATGATATCATGATGATAATGATATCATGATGAGATGATGATGATGATGATATCATGATGAGATGATGATGATGAGATGATGATGATGATATCATGATGATGATGATGATGATGATAATATCATGATGATGATGATGATGATGATATCATGATGATGATGATATCATGATGAGATGATGATGATGATGATGATGATGATGATGATATCATGATGATGATGATGATGATGATATCATGATGATGATATCATGATGATGATATCATGATGATGATGATGATGATGATAATATCATGATGATGATGATGATGATGATGATGATATCATGATTATGATAATGATGATGATATCATGATGATGATGATGATGATATCATGATGATGATGATGATGATGATGATATCATGATGATGATGATGATGATATCATGATGATGATGATGATGATGATGATATCATGATGATGATGATGATGATGATGATGATATCATGATGATGATGATGATATCATGATGATGATGATGATGATGATGATGATGATATCATGATGATGATGATGATGATATCATGATGATGATGATGATGATGATGATATCATGATGATGATGATGATATCATGATGATGATGATGATGATGATATCATGATGATGATGATGATATCATGATGATGATATCATGATGATGATATCATGATGATGATATCATGATGATGATATCATGATGATGATATCATGATGATGATATCATGATGATGATGATGATGATATCATGATGATGATGATGATGATGATGATGATGATATCATGATGATGATATCATGATGAAGATGATGATGATGATGATGATATCATGATGATGATATCATGATGAAGATGATGATGATGATGATGATGATGATGATATCATGATGATGATATCATGATGAAGATGATGATGATGATGATATCATGATGATGATATCAGGATGATGATATCATGATGATGATATCATGATGATGATATCATGATGATGATGATATGATGATATGATGATGATGATATGATGATATGATGATATGATGATGATATGATGATATCATGATGAGATGTTGATGATGATGATGATGATGATGATATGATGATATCATGATGAGATGATGATGATGATGATGATAACATGAAGAGATGATGATGATGATGATGATGATGATATCATGATGATGATGATGATGATGATGATGATGATGATATCATGATGATGATGATGATATCATGATGATGATATCATGATGATGATGATGATGATGATATCATGATGATGATGATGATGATGATATCATGATGATGATGATGATGATGATATCATGATGATGATGATGATGATGATGATATCATGATGATGATGATGATATCATGATGATGATGATGATGATATCATGATGATGATGATGATGATATCATGTTGATATGATGATGATGATGATGATGATGATGATGATGATGATGATATCATGATGATGATGATATCATGATGAGATGATGATGATGATGATATCATGATGATGATGATGATGATGATATCATGATGATGATGATGATGATGATATCATGATGATGATGATGATGATGATGATATCATGATGATGATGATGATATCATGATGATGATGATGATGATATCATGATGATGATGATGATGATATCATGTTGATATGATGATGATGATGATGATGATGATGATGATATCATGATGATGATGATATCATGATGAGATGATGATGATGATGATATCATGATGAGATGATGATGATGATGATGATGATATCATGATGATGATGATATCATGATGATGATGATGATGATGATGATATCATGATGATGATGATATCATGATGAGATGATGATGAGATGATGATGAGATGATGATGATGATGATGATGATGATATCATGATGATGATGATATCATGATGATGATGATGATGATGATGATGATATCATGATGATGAAGATATCATGATGAGATGATGATGAGATGATGATGATGATGATGATATCATGATGATGATGATGATGATGATATCATGATGATGATGATGATGATGATGATGATGATGATATCATGATAAGATGATGATGATGATGATGATGATGATATCATGATGAGATGATGATGATGATGATGATGATGATGATGATGATATCATGATGATGATGATATCATGATGATGATGATGATGATGATGATGATGATATCATGATGAGATGATGATGAGATGATGATGAGATGATGATGATATCATGATGATGATGATGATGATGATATCATGATGATGATGATGATGATGATGATGATATCATGATGATGATGATATCATGATGAGATGATGATGATGAGATGATGATGATGATGATGATGATGATATCATGATGATGATGATATCATGATGAGATGATGATGATGATGAGATGATGATGATATCATGATGATGATGATGATGATGATAATATCATGATGATGATGATGATGATATCATGATGATGATGATATCATGATGAGATGATGATGATGAGATGATGATGATGATGATGATGATGATATCATGATGATGATGATATCATGATGAGATGATGATGATGAGATGATGATGATATCATGATGATGATGATGATGATGATGATGATAATATCATGATGATGATGATGATGATATCATGATTATGATAATGATGATGATGTCATGATGATGATGATGATGATGATGATGATGATGATGATGATGATGATGATGATATCATGATGATGATGATGATGATATCATGATGAGGATGATGATGATGATGATATCATGATGATGATGATGATGATGATGATGATGATATCATGATGATGATGATATCATGATGATGATGATGATGATATCATGATGATGATATCATGATGATGATGATGATGATGATATCATGATGATGATGATGATGATGATGATATGATGATGATGATGATGATGATATCATGATGATGATGATGATGATATCATGATGATGATGATATCATGATTATGATGATGATGATGATGATGATGATATCATGATGATGATATCATGATGATGATATCATGATGATGATGATATGATGATGATGATGATGATGATATCATGATGATGATATCATGATGATGATGATATCATGATGATGATGATATCATGATGATGATATCATGATGATGATATCATGATGATGATATCATGATGATGATATCATGATGATGATATCATGAAGATGATGATGATGATGATATGATGATATCATGATGAGATGATGATGATGATGATGATGATGATATCATGAAGAGATGATGATGATGATGATGATGATATCATGATGATGATGATGATGATGATGATGATGATGATGATGATATCATGATGAGATGATGATGATGATGATGATTATATCATGATGAGATGATGATGATGATATCATGATGAGATGATGATGATGATGATATCATGATGATGATGATGATGATGATGATGATGATGATGATATCATGATGAGATGATGATGATGATGATGATATCATGATGATCATGATGATGATATCATGATGAGATGATGATGATGATGATGATGATGATATCATGATGATCATGATGATGATGATGATATCATATCATGATGAGATGATGATATCATGATGAGATGATGATGATGATGATGATGATGATATCATGATGATGATGATATCATGATGAGATGATGATGATGAGATGATGATGATGATGATATCATGATGAGATGATGATGATGAGATGATGATGATGATGATATCATGATGATGATGATGATGATGATAATATCATGATGATGATGATGATGATGATGATGATATCATGATTATGATGATGATATCATGATGATGATGATTATATGATGATGATGATGATATCATGATGATGATGATGATGATGATAATATCATGATGATGATGATGATGATGATGATATCATGATTATGATGATGATATCATGATGATGATGATTATATGATGAGATGATGATGATGAGATGATGATGATGATGATATCATGATGAGATGATGATGATGAGATGATGATGATGATGATATCATGATGATGATGATGATGATGATAATATCATGATGATGATGATGATGATGATGATGATATCATGATTATGATGATGATATCATGATGATGATGATTATATGATGATGATGATGATATCATGATGATGATGATGATATCATGATGATGATGATGATATCATGATGATGATGATGATATGATGATGATGATGATGATGATGATGATATGATGATGATGATGATGATGATGATGATGATGATGATGATGATATCATGATGATGATGATGATGATGATATCATGATGATGATGATGATGATATCATGATGATGATGATGATGATGATGATATCATGATGATGATGATGATGATATCATGATGATATGATGATGATGATGATGATGATGATGATGATGATATCATGATGATGATGATGATGATATCATGATGATGATGATGATGATATCATGATGATGATGATGATGATGATGATATCATGATGATGATGATGATGATATCATGATGATGATGATGATGATGATGATGATGATGATGATATCATGATGATGATGATGATGATGATATCATGATGATGATGATATCATGATGATATCATGATGATGATATCATGATGATGATGATATCATGATGATGATATCATGATTATGATGATGATGATATCATGATGATGATATCATGATGATGATGATGATGATAATATCATGATGATGATGAAGAAGATGATGATGATGATGATGATGATGATGATGATGATATCATGATGATGATATCATGATGATGATGATGATGATGATATCATGATGATGATGATGATGATGATGATGATGATGAAGATGATGATATCATGATGATGATGATGATGATGATATCATGATGATGATATCATGATGATGATATCATGATGATGATATCATGATGATGATATCATGATGATGATATCATGATGATGATGATGATGATGATGATATCATGATGATGATATCATGATGATGATGATGAAGAAGATGATGATATCATGATGATGATATCATGATGATGATATCATGATGATGATATCATGATGATGAGATAATGATGATGATGATGATGATGATGAGATGATGATGATGATGATGATGATGATGATGATGATATCATGATGATGATGATATCATGATGAGATGATGATGATGATGATGATGATGATGATATCATGATGAGATGATGATGATGATGATGATGATGATATCATGATGATGATGATATCATGATGAGATGATGATGATAATGATATCATGATGATGATGATGATGATGATGATGATGATGATGATGATGATATCATGATGATGATGATATCATGATGAGATGATGATGATGATGATGATGATGATGTCATGATGATGATGATATCATGATGAGATGATGATGATGAGATAATGATATCATGATGAGATGATGATGATGATGATGATGATGATGATGATAATATCATGATGATGATGATGATGATGATATCATGATGATGATGATATCATGATGAGATGATGATGATGATGATGATATCATGATGATGATGATATCATGATGATGATGATATCATGATGATGATGATATCATGATGAGATGATGATGATGATGATGATGATATCATGATGATGATGATATCATGATGAGATGATGATGATGATGATGATATCATGATGATGATGATGATGATGATGATGATGATGATGATAATATCATGATGATGATGATGATAATATCATGATGATGATGATGATGATGATGATGATGATATCATGATGATGATGATGATGATGATGATGATATCATGATGATGATATCATGATGAAGATGATGATGATGATGATATCATGATGATGATATCATGATGATGATGATATGATGATGATGATATGATGATATGATGATGATTTGATGATATCATGATGAGATGTTGATGATGATGATGATGATGATGATATGATGATATCATAATGAGATGATGATGATGATAACATGAAGAGATGATGATGATGATGATGATGATGATGATATCATGATGATGATGATGATGATTATGATGATGATATCATGATGATTATGATGATGATTATGATGATGATATCATGATGATGATGATGATGATGATATCATGATGATGATATCATGATGATGATGATGATGATGATATCATGATGATGATGATGATGATGATATCATGATGATGATGATGATGATGATATCATGATGATGATGATGATGATGATGAAATCAAGATGATGATGATGATGATGATGATGATGATGATGATATCATGATGATGATGATGATATCATGATGATGATATCATGATGATGATGATGATGATGATGATGATGATGATGATATCATGATGATGATGATATCATGATGATGATGATATCATGATTATGATGATGATGATATCATGATGATGATATCATGATGATGATGATGATGATAATATCATGATGATGATGAAGAAGATGATGATGATGATGATGATGATGATGATGATGATGATGATGATGATGATATCATGATGATGATATCATGATGATGATGATGATGATGATATGATGATGATGATATCATGATGATGATATCATGATGATGATGATGATGATGATGATGATGATGATATCATGATGATGATGATGATGATGATATCATGATGATGATATCATGATGATGATATCATGATGATGATATCATGATGATGATATCATGATGATGATGATGATGATGATGATATCATGATGATGATGATGATGATGATATCATGATGATGATATCATGATGATGATGATGAAGAAGATGATGATATCATGATGATGATGATATCATGATGATGATATCATGATGATGAGATGATGATGATGATGATGATGATGATGAGATGATGATGATGATGATGATGATGATATCATGATGAGATGATGATGATGATGATGATGATGATGATGATGATGATATCATGATGAGATGATGATGATGATGATGATGATGATATCATGATGATGATGATATCATGATGAGATGATGATGATAATGATATCATGATGATGATGATGATGATGATGATGATGATGATGATATCATGATGATGATGATATCATGATGAGATGATGATGATGATGATGATGATGATGTCATGATGATGATGATATCATGATGAGATGATGATGATGATGATGATGATGATATCATGATGAGATGATGATGATGAGATGATGATGATGATGATATCATGATGATGATGATGATGATGATGATAATATCATGATGATGATGATGATGATATCATGATGATGATGATATCATGATGAGATGATGATGATGATGATGATAATGATATCATGATGATGATGATATCATGATGAGATGATGAGATGATGATGATGATATCATGATGATGATGATGATGATGATGATGATGATGATGATGATGATGATGATAATATCATGATGATGATGATGATGATGATAATATCATGATGATGATGATGATGATGATGATGATATCATAATGATGATGATGATGATGATATCATGATGATGATATCATGATGAAGATGATGATGATGATGATGATATCATGATGATGATATCATGATGATGATATCATGATGATGATGATATGATGATATGATGATGATGATATGATGATATGATGATATGATGATGATATGATGATATCATGATGAGATGTTGATGATGATGATGATGATGATGATGATGATATGATGATATCATAATGAGATGATGATGATGATAACATGAAGAGATGATGATGATGATGATGATGATATCATGATTATGATGATGATGATTATGATGATGATATCATGATGATGATGATGATGATGATGATTATGATGATGATATCATGATGATGATGATGATATCATGATGATGATATCATGATGATGATGATGATGATGATATCATGATGATGATGATGATGATGATATCATGATGATGATGATGATGATGATGAAATCATGATGATGATGATGATGATGATGATGATGATGAGATGATGATGATGAAATCATGATGATGATGATGATGATGATGATATCATGATGATGATGATGATGATGATATCATGATGATGATGATATCATGATGATGATGATGATATCATGATGATGATGATGATATCATGATGATGATATCATGATGATGATGATGATGATGATGATGATGATGATGATATCATGATGATGATGATATCATGATGATGATGATATCATGATTATGATGATGATGATATCATGATGATGATATCATGATGATGATGATGATGATAATATCATGATGATGATGAAGAAGATGATGATGATGATGATGATGATGATGATGATGATGATGATGATGATGATATCATGATGATGATATCATGATGATGATGATGATGATGATATGATGATGATGATATCATGATGATGATATCATGATGATGATGATGATGATGATGATGATGATGATATCATGATGATGATGATGATGATGATATCATGATGATGATATCATGATGATGATATCATGATGATGATATCATGATGATGATATCATGATGATGATGATGATGATGATGATATCATGATGATGATGATGATGATGATATCATGATGATGATATCATGATGATGATGATGAAGAAGATGATGATATCATGATGATGATGATATCATGATGATGATATCATGATGATGAGATGATGATGATGATGATGATGATGATGATGAGATGATGATGATGATGATGATGATGATATCATGATGAGATGATGATGATGATGATGATGATGATGATGATGATATCATGATGAGATGATGATGATGATGATGATGATGATATCATGATGATGATGATATCATGATGAGATGATGATGATAATGATATCATGATGATGATGATGATGATGATGATGATGATGATGATGATGATATCATGATGATGATGATATCATGATGAGATGATGATGATGATGATGATGATGATGTCATGATGATGATGATATCATGATGAGATGATGATGATGATGATGATGATGATATCATGATGAGATGATGATGATGAGATGATGATGATGATGATATCATGATGATGATGATGATGATGATGATAATATCATGATGATGATGATGATGATATCATGATGATGATGATATCATGATGAGATGATGATGATGATAATGATATCATGATGATGATGATATCATGATGAGATGATGAGATGATGATGATGATATCATGATGATGATGATGATGATGATGATGATGATGATGATGATGATAATATCATGATGATGATGATGATGATGATAATATCATGATGATGATGATGATGATGATAATATCATGATGATGATGATGATGATGATGATGATGATGATGATGATATCATGATGATGATGATGATGATGATATCATAATGATGATGATGATGATGATATCATGATGATGATATCATGATGAAGATGATGATGATGATGATGATATCATGATGATGATATCATGATGATGATATCATGATGATGATGATATGATGATATGATGATGATGATATGATGATATGATGATATGATGATGAGATGTTGATGATGATGATGATGATGATGATGATATGATGATATCATAATGAGATGATGATGATGATAACATGAAGAGATGATGATGATGATGATGATGATATCATGATGATGATGATGATGATTATGATGATGATATCATGATGATGATGATGATGATGATTATGATGATGATATCATGATGATGATGATGATATCATGATGATGATATCATGATGATGATGATGATGATGATATCATGATGATGATGATGATGATGATATCATGATGATGATGATGATGATGATGAAATCATGATGATGATGATGATGATGATGATGATGATGATGATGAGATGATGATGATGAAATCATGATGATGATGATGATGATGATGATATCATGATGATGATGATGATGATGATATCATGATGATGATGATATCATGATGATGATGATGATGATGATGATGATGATGATATCATGATGATGATGATATCATGATGATGATGATGATGATGATGATGATATCATGATGATGATGATATCATGATGAGATGATGATGAGATGATGATGAGATGATGATGATGATGATGATGATGATGATGATGATGATGATGATATGATGATGATGATGATATCATGATGATGATGATGATGATGATATCATGATGATGAAGATATCATGATGAGATGATGATGAGATGATGATGATGATGATGATGATGATGATATCATGATGATGATGATGATGATGATGATATGATGATGATGATGATATCATGATGATGATGATGATGATGATATCATGTTGATGATGATATCATGATGAGATGATGATGATATCATGATGATGATGATGAGATGATGATGATGATATGATGATGATGATGATGATGATGATGATGATGATAATATCATGATGATGATGATGATGATGATGATGATGATGATGATGATGATGATGATGATATCATGATGATGATGATATCATGATGAGATGATGATGATGATGATGATGATGATGATGATGATGATGATGATATCATGATGATGATGATATCATGATGAGATGATGATGATGAGATGATGATGATGATATCATGATGATAATGATGATGATATCATGATGATGATGATATCATGATGAGATGATGATGATGAGATGATGATGATGATATCATGATGATGATGATGATGATAATATCATGATGATGATGATGATATCATGATTATGATAATGATGATGATGATGATGATATCATGATGATGATGATGATGATGATGATGATGATGATGATGATGATATCATGATGATGATGATGATGATGATGATGATATCATGATGATGATGATGATGATGATGATGATGATATCATGATGATGATGATGATGATATCGATGATGATGATGATGATGATGATGATGATGATGATGATGATATCATGATGATGATGATGATGATGATGATGATATCATGATGATGATGATGATGATGATGATGATGATATCATGATGATGATGATGATGATATCGATGATGATGATATCGATGATGATGATGATGATGATGATGATATCATGATGATGATGATGATATCATGATGATGATGATGATATCATGATGATGATGATGATATCATGATGATGATGATGATATCATGATGATGATGATGATATCATGATGATGATATCATGATGATGATGATGATGATATCATGATGATGATATCATGATGATGATGATGATATGATGATGATGATGATGATGATATGATGATGAAGATGATGATGATGATGATGATATCATGATGATGATATCATGATGATGATATCATGATGAAGATGATGATGATGATGATGATATCATGATGATGATATCATGATGATGATGATGATGATATGATGATATGATGATGAAGATGATGATGATGATGATGATATCATGATGATGATATCATGATGATGATATCATGATGAAGATGATGATGATGATGATGATATCATGATGATGATATCATGATGATGATATCATGATGATGATGATGATGATATGATGATATGATGATGATGATGATGATGATATGATGATATGATGATATGATGATGATATGATGATATCATGATGATGATGATGATATGATGATATCATGATGAGATGATGATGATGATGATGATATCATGAAGAGATGATGATGATGATGATGATGATATCATGATGATGATGATGATGATGATGATGATGATATCGTGATGATGATATCATGATGATGATGATGATGATGATATCGTGATGATGATATCATGATGATGATGATGATGATGATGATATCATGATGATGATATCATGTTGATATGATGATGATATCATGATGATGATGATGATGATGATGATGATGATGATGATATCATGATGATGATGATGATATCATGATGATGATATCATGATGATGATGATGATGATGATGATATCATGATGATGATGATATCATGATGATGATGATATCATGATGATGATGATATCATGATGATGATATCATGATGATGATGATGATGATGATGATATGATGATGATGATATGATGATGATTATGATGATGATATGATGATGATGATATCATGATGAAGATGATGATGATGATATGATGATATGATGATGATGATGATGATGATGATGATGATGATGATGATGATGATGATGATGATGATGATATCATGATGATATCATGATGATGATGATGATATGATGATATGATGATGATGATGATGATGATGATGATGATGATATGATGATATCATGATGAGATGATGATGATGATGATGATGATATGATGATACCATGATGAGATGATGATGATGATGATATCATGAAGAGATGATGATGATGATGATGATGATGATGATGATGATGATATCGTGATGATGATATGATGATGATGATGATGATGATATCATGATGATGATATCATGATGATGATATCATGATGATGATATCATGATGATGATATCATGTTGATATGATGATGATATCATGATGATGATGATGATGATGATATGATGATGATGATGATGATGATGATGATGATGATGATGATATCATGATGATGATGATGATATCATGATGATGATGATGATGATGATGATATCATGATGATGATGATATCATGATGATGATGATATCATGATGATGATATCATGATGATGATGATGATGATGATGATATGATGATGATGATATGATGATGATTATGATGATGATATGATGATGATGATATCATGATGAAGATGATGATGATGATGATGATATGATGATATGATGATGATGATGATGATGATGATGATGATGATGATGATGATGATGATGATATCATGATGATATCATGATGATGATGATGATGATATGATGATGATGATGATGATGATGATGATGATGATGATGATGATATGATGATATCATGATGAGATGATGATGATGATGATGATGATGATGATATGATGATACCATGATGAGATGATGATGATGATATCATGAAGAGATGATGATGATGATGATGATGATGATGATGATGATGATGATATCGTGATGATGATATGATGATGATGATGATGATGATGATATCATGATGATGATATCATGATGATGATATCATGATGATGATATCATGATGATGATATCATGTTGATATGATGATGATATCATGATGATGATGATGATGATGATATGATGATGATGATGATGATGATGATATCATGATGATGATGATGATATCATGATGATGATGATGATGATATCATGATGATGATGATGATGATGATATCATGATGATGATGATATCATGATGATGATATCATGATGATGATATCATGATGATGATGATGATGATGATGATGATGATATCATGATGATGATGATGATGATGATGATGATATCATGATGATGAAGATGATATCATGATGATGATGATGATATCATGATGATGATGATGATATCATGATGATGATATCATGATGATGATGATATCATGATGATGATGATGATATCATGATGATGATATCATGATGATGATGATATCATGATGATGATATCATGATGATGATATCATGATGATGATG
This sequence comes from Pelodytes ibericus, assembly GCA_036172795.1. Classification (NCBI taxonomy): domain Eukaryota; kingdom Metazoa; phylum Chordata; class Amphibia; order Anura; family Pelodytidae; genus Pelodytes; species Pelodytes ibericus. Next base: position 79,819,301 of record CM069861.1, on the reverse strand, counting down.
ACATCATGATGATGATGATATCATGATGATGATGATGATGATGATATCATGATGATGATGATATCATGATGATGATGATATCATGATGATGATGATATCATGATGATGATGATATCATGATGATGATGATGATGATGATATCATGATGATGATATCATGATGATGATGATGATGATATCATGATGATGATGATGATGATATCATGATGATGATGATATCATGATGATGATGATGATATCATGATGATGATGATATTACGATGATGATGATGATGATGATGATGATGATATCATGATGATGATGATGATATCATGATGATGATGATGATGATGATATCATGATGATGATGATATTACGATGATGATATCATGATGATGATGATGATGATGATGATGATATCATGATGATGATATCATGATGATGATGATGATATCATGATGATATGATGATGATGATGATGATGATGATGATATGATGATGATGATATCATGATGATGATGATGATGATGATGATATGATGATGAAGATGATGATGATGATGATGATATGATGATGATGATATCATGATGAAGATGATGATGATGATGATATCATGATGATGATATCATGATGATGATATCATGATGATGATATCATGATGATGATGATGATGATATGATGATATGATGATGATGATGATGATGATGATGATGATGATATCATGAAGAGATGATGATGATGATGATGATATCATGATGAGATGATGATGATGATGATATCATGATGAGATGATGATGATGATGATGATGATGATGATGATATCATGATGAGATGATGATGATGATATCATGAAGAGATGATGATGATGATGATATCATGATGATGATGATGATGATGATATCATGATGATGATGATGATGATGATATCATGATGATGATGATGATGATGATGATGATGATGATATCATGTTGATATGATGATGATGATGATGATGATGATGATGATGATGATATCATGATGATGATGATATCATGATGAGATGATGATGATGATATCATGATGAGATGATGATGATGATGATATCATGATGAGATGATGATGATGGTGATGCTATCATGATGATGATGATATCATGATGATGATGATGATGATGATGATGATGATGATATCATGATGATGATGATATCATGATGAAATGATGATGAGATGATGATGAGATGATGATGATGATGATGATGATGATGATGATGATGATGATATCATGATGATGATGATATCATGATGATGATGATGATGATGATGATGATGATGATGATGATGATGATGATATCATGATGATGAAGATATCATGATGAGATGATGATGAGATGATGGTGATGATGGTGATGATGATGATGATGATGATGATGATGATGATGATATCATGATGATGATGATGATGATGATGATGATGATATGATGATGATGATATCATGATGATGATGATGATGATGATGATATCATGATGATGATGATGATATCATGATGAGATGATGATGATGAGATGATGATGATATCATGATGATGATGATGAGATGATGATATGATGATGATGATGATGATGATGATAATATCATGATGATGATGATGATGATGATAATATCATGATGATGATGATATCATGATGAGATGATGATGATGAGATGATGATGATGATGATGATGATGATGATGATATCATGATGATGATGATATCATGATGAGATGATGATGATGAGATGATGATGATGATATCATGATGATGATGATGATGATATCATGATGATGATGATATCATGATGATGATGAGATGATGATGATGATATCATGATGATGATGATGATGATGATGATAATATCATGATGATGATGATGATGATATCATGATTATGATAATGATGATGATGATGATGATATCATGATGATGATGATGATGATGATGATATCATGATGATGATGATATCATGATGATGATGATGATGATGATGATATCATGATGATGATGATGATGATGATGATATCGATGATGATAATATCATGATGATGATGATGATGATGATATCATGATGATGATGATGATATCATGATGATGATATCATGATGATGATGATGATGATATCATGATGATGATATCATGATGATGATATCATGATGATGATGATGATGATGATGATGATATGATGATGATGATGATGATATGATGATGAAGATGATGATGATGATGATGATATCATGATGATGATATCATGATGATGATGATGATGATATGATGATATGATGATATGATGATGATGATATCATGATGATGATGATATCATGATGATGATGATATCATGATGATGATGATGATGATGATGATGATGATGATATCATGATGATGATGATGATATCATGATGATGATATCATGATGATGATGATATCATGATGATGATATCATGATGATGATGATATCATGATGATGATGATATCATGATGATGATGATATCATGATGATGATATCATGATGATATCATGATGATGATGATGATGATGATATCATGATGATGATATCATGATGATGATGATGATGATATCATGATGATGATGATATCATGATGATGATGATGATATCATGATGATGATGATATCATGATGATGATGATGATGATGATGATGATGATGATGATGATGATGATGATGATGATGATGATATCATGATGATATCATGATGATGATATCATGATGATGATGATGATATCATGATGATGATGATGATATCATGATGATGATGATATTACGATGATGATATCATGATGAAGATGATGATGATGATATCATGATGATGATGATGATGATATGATGATATGATGATGATGATGATGATGATATCATGAAGAGATGATGATGATGATGATGATATCATGATGATGATGATGATGATGATGATATCATGATGAGATGATGATGATGATGATATCATGATGAGATGATGATGATGATGATGATGATATCATGATGAGATGATGATAATGATGATATCATGATGAGATGATGATGATGATGATGATGATGATATCATGATGAGATGATGATGATGATATCATGATGAGGTGATGATGATGATGATATCATGAAGAGATGATGATGATGATGATGATATCATGATGATGATGATGATGATGATATCATGATGAGATGATGATGATGATATCATGATGATGATGATGATGATGATATCATGATGATGATGATGATGATGATGATGATGATGATATCATGATGATGATATCATGAAGAGATGATGATGATATCATGATGATGATGATGATGATGATGATGATGATGATGATGATGATATCATGATGATGATGATGATGATGATGATGATGATGATATGATGATATGATGATGATGATGATATGATGATGATATGATGATGATATGATGATATCATGATGAGATGATGATGATGATATGATGATATCATGATGAGATGATGATGATGATGATATCATGAAGAGATGATGATGATGATGATGATGATGATATCATGATGATGATGATATCATGATGATGATGATGATATCATGATGATTATGATATCATAATGGTGATGATGATGATGATATCATGATGATGATATCATGATGATGATATCATGATGATGATGATATCATGATGATGATATCATGATGATGATGATATGATGATGATGATGATATCATGATGATGATATCATGATGATGATATCATGATGATGATGATATCATGATGATGATATCATGATGATGATGATATCATGATGATGATATCATGATGATGATGATATCATGATGATGATATCATGATGATGATATCATGATGATGATGATGATATCATGATGATGATGATGATATCATGATGATGATGATGATGATATCATGATGATGATGATGATGATAATATCATGATGATGATGATGATGATATCATGATTATGATAATGATGATGATATCATGATGATGATGATGATGATGATGATGATGATGATGATATCATGATTATGATAATGATGATGATATCATGATGATGATGATGATGATATCATGATGATGATATCATGATGATGATGATGATGATGATATCATGATGATGATGATATCATGATGATGATGATATCATGATGATGATATCATGATGATGATGATGATGATGATGATATGATGATGATGATATGATGATGATTATGATGATGATATGATGATGATGATATCATGATGAAGATGATGATGATGATGATGATATGATGATATGATGATGATGATGATGATGATGATGATGATGATGATGATGATGATGATGATGATATCATGATGATATCATGATGATGATGATGATGATATGATGATGATGATGATGATGATGATGATGATGATGATGATGATGATGATATGATGATATCATGATGAGATGATGATGATGATGATGATGATGATATGATGATACCATGATGAGATGATGATGATGATATCATGAAGAGATGATGATGATGATGATGATGATGATGATGATGATGATGATATCGTGATGATGATATGATGATGATGATGATGATGATGATATCATGATGATGATATCATGATGATGATATCATGATGATGATATCATGATGATGATATCATGTTGATATGATGATGATATCATGATGATGATGATGATGATGATATGATGATGATGATGATGATGATGATATCATGATGATGATGATGATATCATGATGATGATGATGATGATATCATGATGATGATGATGATGATGATATCATGATGATGATGATATCATGATGATGATATCATGATGATGATATCATGATGATGATGATGATGATGATGATGATGATGATGATGATGATGATGATGATGATATCATGATGATGATGATGATGATGATGATGATATCATGATGATGAAGATGATATCATGATGATGATGATGATATCATGATGATGATGATGATATCATGATGATGATATCATGATGATGATGATATCATGATGATGATGATGATATCATGATGATGATATCATGATGATGATGATATCATGATGATGATGATGATATCATGATGATGATGATATCATGATGATGATGATATCATGATGATGATGATATCATGATGATGATATCATGATGATGATATCATGATGATGATGACATCATGATGATGATGATATCATGATGATGATGATGATGATGATATCATGATGATGATGATATCATGATGATGATGATATCATGATGATGATGATATCATGATGATGATGATATCATGATGATGATGATGATGATGATATCATGATGATGATATCATGATGATGATGATGATGATATCATGATGATGATGATGATGATATCATGATGATGATGATATCATGATGATGATGATGATATCATGATGATGATGATATTACGATGATGATGATGATGATGATGATGATGATGATATCATGATGATGATGATGATGATGATATCATGATGATGATGATGATGATGATATCATGATGATGATGATATTACTATGATGATATCATGATGATGATGATGATGATGATGATGATATCATGATGATGATATCATGATGATGATGATGATATCATGATGATATGATGATGATGATGATGATGATGATATGATGATGATGATATCATGATGATGATGATGATGATGATGATGATATGATGATGAAGATGATGATGATGATGATGATATGATGATGATGATATCATGATGAAGATGATGATGATGATGATATCATGATGATGATATCATGATGATGATATCATGATGATGATATCATGATGATGATGATGATGATATGATGATATGATGATGATGATGATGATGATGATGATGATATCATGAAGAGATGATGATGATGATGATGATATCATGATGAGATGATGATGATGATGATATCATGATGAGATGATGATGATGATGATGATGATGATGATATCATGATGAGATGATGATGATGATATCATGAAGAGATGATGATGATGATGATATCATGATGATGATGATGATGATGATATCATGATGATGATGATGATGATGATATCATGATGATGATGATGATGATGATGATGATGATATCATGTTGATATGATGATGATGATGATGATGATGATGATGATGATATCATGATGATGATGATATCATGATGAGATGATGATGATGATATCATGATGAGATGATGATGATGATGATATCATGATGAGATGATGATGATGGTGATGCTATCATGATGATGATGATATCATGATGATGATGATGATGATGATGATGATGATGATATCATGATGATGATGATATCATGATGAAATGATGATGAGATGATGATGAGATGATGATGATGATGATGATGATGATGATGATGATGATGATGATATCATGATGATGATGATATCATGATGATGATGATGATGATGATGATGATGATGATGATGATGATATCATGATGATGAAGATATCATGATGAGATGATGATGAGATGATGATGATGATGGTGATGATGATGATGATGATGATGATGATGATGATGATATCATGATGATGATGATGATGATGATGATGATGATATGATGATGATGATATCATGATGATGATGATGATGATGATGATATCATGATGATGATGATGATATCATGATGAGATGATGATGATGAGATGATGATGATATCATGATGATGATGATGAGATGATGATATGATGATGATGATGATGATGATGATAATATCATGATGATGATGATGATGATGATAATATCATGATGATGATGATATCATGATGAGATGATGATGATGAGATGATGATGATGATGATGATGATGATGATGATGATATCATGATGATGATGATATCATGATGAGATGATGATGATGAGATGATGATGATGATATCATGATGATGATGATGATGATATCATGATGATGATGAGATGATGATGATGATATCATGATGATGATGATGATGATGATGATAATATCATGATGATGATGATGATGATATCATGATTATGATAATGATGATGATGATGATGATATCATGATGATGATGATGATATCATGATGATGATGATATCATGATGATGATGATGATGATGATGATATCATGATGATGATGATGATGATGATGATATCGATGATGATAATATCATGATGATGATGATGATGATGATATCATGATGATGATGATGATATCATGATGATGATATCATGATGATGATGATGATGATATCATGATGATGATATCATGATGATGATATCATGATGATGATGATGATGATGATGATGATGATATGATGATGATGATGATGATATGATGATGAAGATGATGATGATGATGATGATATCATGATGATGATATCATGATGATGATGATGATGATATGATGATATGATGATATGATGATGATGATATCATGATGATGATGATATCATGATGATGATGATATCATGATGATGATGATGATGATGATATCATGATGAGGTGATGATGATGATGATATCATGAAGAGATGATGATGATGATGATATCATGATGATGATGATGATGATGATATCATGATGAGATGATGATGATGATATCATGATGATGATGATGATGATGATATCATGATGATGATGATGATGATGATGATGATGATGATATCATGATGATGATATCATGAAGAGATGATGATGATATCATGATGATGATGATGATGATGATGATGATGATGATGATGATATCATGATGATGATGATGATGATGATGATGATGATGATGATGATATGATGATATGATGATGATGATGATATGATGATGATATGATGATGATATGATGATATCATGATGAGATGATGATGATGATATGATGATATCATGATGAGATGATGATGATGATGATATCATGAAGAGATGATGATGATGATGATGATGATATCATGATGATGATGATATCATGATGATGATGATGATATCATGATGATTATGATATCATAATGGTGATGATGATGATGATATCATGATGATGATATCATGATGATGATATCATGATGATGATGATATGATGATGATGATGATATCATGATGATGATATCATGATGATGATATCATGATGATGATGATATCATGATGATGATATCATGATGATGATGATATCATGATGATGATATCATGATGATGATGATATCATGATGATGATATCATGATGATGATATCATGATGATGATGATGATATCATGATGATGATGATGATATCATGATGATGATGATGATGATATCATGATGATGATGATGATGATAATATCATGATGATGATGATGATGATATCATGATTATGATAATGATGATGATATCATGATGATGATGATGATGATGATGATGATGATGATGATATCATGATTATGATAATGATGATGATATCATGATGATGATGATGATGATATCATGATGATGATATCATGATGATGATGATGATGATGATATCATGATGATGATGATATCATGATGATGATGATATCATGATGATGATATCATGATGATGATATGATGATGATGATGATGATGATGATGATGATGATATGATGATGATGATATCATGATGAAGATGATGATGATGATGATGATATCATGATGATGATATCATGATGAAGATGATGATGATATCATGATGATGATATCATGATGATGATATCATGATGATGATGATGATGATATGATGATATGATGATGATGATGATGATGATGATATGATGATATGATGATGATATGATGATATCATGATGAGATGATGATGATGATTTGATGATATCATGATGAGATGATGATGATGATGATATCATGAAGAGATGATGATGATGATGATGATGATGATATCATGATGAGATAATGATGATGATTTGATGATATCATGATGAGATGATGATGATGATTTGATGATATCATGATGAGATGATGATGATGATGATATCATGAAGAGATGATGATGATGATGATGATGATGATGATATCATGATGATGATGATATCATGATGATGATATCATGATGATGATGATGATGATGATATGATGATGATGATGATGATATCATGATGATGATGATGATATCATGATGATGATGATGATATCATGATGATGATGATATCATGATGATGATGATGATGATGATATCATGATGATGATATCATGATGATGATATCATGATGATGATGATGATATGATGATGATGATGATGATGATATCATGATGATGATATCATGATGATGATATCATGATGATGATGATATCATGATGATGATGATATCATGATGATGATATCATGATGATGATGATATCATGATGATGATATCATGATGATGATGATATCATGATGATGATATCATGATGATGATGATATCATGATGATGATATCATGATGATGATATCATGATGATGATGATGATGATGATGATATCATGATGATGATGATGATGATATCATGTTGATATGATGATGATGATGATGATGAGATGATGATGATGATGATGATATCATGATGATGATGATGATGATGATATCATGATGATGATGATATCATGATGATATCATGATGATATCATGATGAGATGATGATGATGATGATGATGATATCATGATGATGATGATGATGATGATGATGATATCATGATGATGATGATATCATGATGAGATGATGATGAGATGATGATGATGATGATGATGATGATGATGATGATATCATGATGATGATGATATCATGATGAGATGATGATGATGAGATGATGATGATATCATGATGAGATGATGATGATGATGATAATATCATGATGATGATGATGATGATGATATCATGATGATGATGATGATGATGATGATGATGATATCATGATGATGATGATGATGATGATGATGATGATGATGATGATGATATCATGATGATGATGATGATGATGATGATATCATGATGATGATGATGATGATGATATCATGATGATGATGATGATATCATGATGATGATGATGATGATGATATCATGATGATGATATCATGATGATGATGATGATGATGATATCATGATGATGATGATATCATGATGATGATGATATCATGATGATGATATCATGATGATGATATCATGATGATGATATCATGATGATGATGATATCATGATGATGATGATGATGATGATATGATGATATGATGATGATGATATCATGATGAAGATGATGATGATGATGATGATATCATGATGATGATATCATGATGAAGATGATGATGATATCATGATGATGATATCATGATGATGATATCATGATGATGATGATGATGATATGATGATATGATGATGATGATGATGATGATATGATGATATGATGATGATATGATGATATCATGATGAGATGATGATGATGATATGATGATATCATGATGAGATGATGATGATGATGATATCATGAAGAGATGATGATGATGATGATGATATCATGATGATGATGATGATGATGATATCATGATGATGATGATATCATGATGATGATGATGATATCATGATGATGATGATGATGATATCATGATGATGATATCATGATGATGATGATGATGATGATGATGATATCATGATGATGATGATGATGATGATATGATGATGATATCATGATGATGATGATGATATGATGATGATGATGATGATGATATCATGATGATGATGATGATATCATGATGATGATGATGATGATGATGATGATATCATGATGATGATATCATGATGATGATGATGATGATGATGATGATGATATCATGATGATGATGATGATGATGATATGATGATGATATCATGATGATGATGATGATATGATGATGATGATGATGATATCATGATGATGATGATGATATCATGATGATGATGATGATGATGATGATATCATGATGATGATATCATGATGATGATGATATGATGATGATGATATCATGATGATGATATCATGATGATAATGATATGATGATGATATCATGATGATGATATCATGATGATGATATCATGATGATGATGATATCATGATGATGATGATATCATGATGATGATGATATCATGATGATGATATCATGATGATGATATCATGATGATGATGATATCATGATGATGATATCATGATGATGATATCATGATGATGATGATGATGATGATGATATGATGATATCATGATGAGATGATGATGATGATGATGATATCATGAAGAGATGATGATGATGATGATGATGATGATATCATGATGATGATGATGATGATGATGATATCATGATGATGATGATGATGATGATGATATCATGATGAGATGATGATGATGATTATATCATGATGAGATGATGATGATGATGATGATATCATGATGAGATGATGATAATGATGAGATGATGATGATGATGATGATGAGTATGATGATGATATCATGATGAGATGATGATGATATCATGATGAGATGATGATGATGATGATATCATGATGAGATGATGATGATGATATCATGATGAGATGATGATGATGATGATATCATGATGAGATGATGATGATGATGATATCATGATGAGATGATGATGATGATGATATCATGATGATGATGATGATATCATGATGATGATATCATGATGAGATGATGATGATGATGATATCATGATGATCATGATGATGATATCATGATGAGATGATGATGATGATATCATGATGAGATGATGATGATGATATCATGATGAAATGATGATGATGATGATGATGATATCATGATGATCATGATGATGATATCATGATGATATGATGAAATCATGATGAGATGATGATATCATGATGAGATGATGATGATGTGTATTGGAAATGGTGAAGATTAGTAAATGCTCTATCTAAATTAATACAAGATATGGTATCTATTGGTGTCTGTTTAACACTTTACAGTTTGGTTCCCACGGTTACACATAACAATAGGAGCCAAATGAGCACAACCTCAACAACAAATTTATAAATGGAAATAATGTAACAATACAACGATTATATTATTCCATAAGGTATTATTAGAGAGTTATATTCAATAACCAAATAACAGAATATCCACACACTTGAATAGGTTAAAGCATAACAAAGTTTAATGATAATTCTACAACAATATCTAATATAGGTTATACAAATAAACAATGCTAAATACTCAATCTATTAATAGAAACAAGAATAGTTAACTCTATTCAAGTAAAAGAAAGTAAAATAAAATATAAATGCTGATACTTAGATGTTACGTTGCCAGGAGAACTCAGGTGGAAAGACTGGCTTCAGCAGTAGCTTCTCCATTGTTGGAGCTTCAGGAAAGTTCTGAAATCTCTTTAACATGCATCTCTTTTAACATGAAGCATTTGTTGGTACAGCTTTCCCATAGTAACCCTGGTCAGGTGACCAAACTGTCAGACTCCATGTTGTTTACAGTCCAGTCCTGAACAATAGCCAGTATGTTTACCTGGAAACACTGTTGCTTAGACCACCAGCCACCTGCAAATACTCCACACATATAAACCAATATATATATATATATATATATTGCTATTTAAGTGATATCTGTGTATAAGATCAACAAACTAGCATAAATAAATGCGTGTCTACAACATGATGATATGATGATGATGATATCATGATGATGATGATATCATGATGAGATGATGATGAAATGATGATGATGATGATGATGATGATGATATCATGATGATGATGATGATGATGATATCATGATGATGATGATATCATGATGATGATATCATGATGATGATGATGATAATGATGATGATGATGATGATGATGATGATATGATGATGATGATACCATGATGAAGATGATGATGATGATGATGATGATGATGATGATATCATGATGATGATATCATGATGAAGATGATGATGATGATGATATCATGATGATGATATCATGATGATGATATGATGATGATATCATGATGATGATGATGATGATATGATGATATGATGATGATGATGATGATATGATGATATGATGATATGATGATGATGATGATGATGATGATGATGATGATATGATGATGATGATACCATGATGAAGATGATGATGATGATGATGATGATGATGATGATGATGATATCATGATGATGATATCATGATGAAGATGATGATGATGATATCATGATGATGATATCATGATGATGATATGATGATGATATCATGATGATGATGATGATGATGATATGATGATATGATGATGATGATGATGATGATATGATGATATGATGATATGATGATGATATGATGATGATATGATGATATGATGATATGATGATGATATGATGATGATATGATGATATCATGATGAGATGATGATGATGATATGATGATATCATGATGAGATGATGATGATGATATCATGAAGAGATGATGATGATGATGATGATGATGATGATGATGATGATGATGATATCATGATGATGATGATGATGATGATATCGTGATGATGATGATGATGATATCGTGATGATGATATGATGATGATGATGATGATGATGATGATATCATGATGATGATATCATGATGATGATGATGATGATATCATGATGATGATATCATGTTGATATGATGATGATGATGATGATGATGATGATGATGATATCATGATGATGATGATGATGATATCATGATGATGATATGATGATGATGATGATGATATCGTGATGATGATATGATGATGATGATGATGATATCATGATGATGATATCATGATGATGATATCATGATGATGATGATGATGATATCGTGATGATGATATGATGATGATGATGATGATGATCATATCATGATGATGATGATGATATCATGATGATGATATACATGTTGATATGATGATGATGATGATGATGATGATATCATGATGATGATGATGATGATGATGATATCATGATGATGATGATGATGATGATGATGATATCATGATATGATGAGATGATGATGATGATGATGATGATGATGATGATATCATGATGAGATGATGATGATGAGATGATGATGATGATGATATCATGATGATGATGATATCATGATGAGATGATGAGATGATGATGATGATATCATGATGATGATGATGATGATGATAATATCATGATGATGATGATATCATGATGAGATGATGATGATGAGATGATGATGATGATGATGATGAGATCATGATGATGATGATATCATGATGAGATGATGATGATGAGATGATGATGATGATATCATGATGATGATGATGATGATGATGATAATATCATGATGATGATGATGATGATATCATGATTATGATAATGATGATGATATCATGATGATGATGATGATGATGATGATGATGAGATCATGATGATGATGATGATGATGATGATATCATGATGATGATGATGATGATGATGATATCATGATGAGGATGATGATGATGATATCATGATGAGGATGATGATGATGATGATGATATCATGATGATGATGATATCATGATGATGATGATGATGATGATGATGATGATGATGATGATGATGATGATGATGATATCATGATGATGATGATGATGATGATGATATCATGATGATGATGATGATGATGATGATATCATGATGATATGATGATGATGATGATGATATCATGAAGATGATATCATGATGATGATGATATGATGATGATGATGATGATATCATGATGATGATATCATGATGATGATGATATCATGATGATGATGATATCATGATGATGATGATATCATGATGATATCATGATGATGATATCATGATGATGATATCATGATGATGATATCATGAAGATGATGATATCATGATGATGATGATATCATGATGAGATGATGATGATGATGAGATGATGATGATGATATCATGATGATGATGATGATGATGATAATATCATGATGATGATGATGATGATATCATGATGATGATGATATCATGATGAGATGATGATGATGAGATGATGATGATGATGATGATGAGATCATGATGATGATGATATCATGATGAGATGATGATGATGAGATGATGATGATGATATCATGATGATGATGATGATGATGATGATGATGATAATATCATGATGATGATGATGATGATATCATGATGATGATGATGATGATATCATGATTATGATAATGATGATGATATCATGATGATGATGATGATGATGATGATGATGAGATCATGATGATGATGATGATGATGATGAGATCATGATGATGATGATGATGATGATGATATCATGATGAGGATGATGATGATGATATCATGATGAGGATGATGATGATGATGATGATATGATGATGATGATGATATCATGATGATGATGATGATGATGATGATGATGATGATGATGATGATGATGATGATATCATGATGATGATGATATCATGATGATGATGATGATGATGATGATGATATCATGATGATGATGATGATGATGATGATATCATGATGATATGATGATGATGATGATGATATCATGAAGATGATATCATGATGATGATGATATGATGATGATGATGATATCATGATGATGATATCATGATGATGATGATATCATGATGATGATGATATCATGATGATGATGATATCATGATGATATCATGATGATGATATCATGATGATGATATCATGAAGATGATGATATCATGATGATGATGATATCATGATGATGATATCATGATGATGATATCATGATGATGATATCATGATGATGATATCATGAAGATGATGATGATGATGATGATGATATGATGATATCATGATGAGATGATGATGATGATGATGATGATGATATCATGATGATGATATGATGATGATATCATGATGATGATGATGATGATGATGATGATGATGATATCATGATGATGATGATGATATCATGATGATGATGATGATGATATCATGATGATGATATGATGATGATGATGATGATGATATCGTGATGATGATATGATGATGATGATGATGATGATGATATCATGATGATGATATCATGATGATGATATCATGATGATGATATCATGATGATGATGATATCGTGATGATGATATGATGATGATGATGATGATCATATCATGATGATGATATCATGATGATGATGATGATATCATGATGATGATATCATGTTGATATGATGATGATATGATGATGATGATGATGATGATGATGATGATATCATGATGATGATGATGATGATGATGATATCATGATGATGATGATGATGATGATGATGATGATGATATCATGATAAGATGATGATGAGATGATGATGATGATGATGATGATGATGATGATGATGATGATGATGATATCATGATGAGATGATGATGATATCATGATGATGATGATATCATGATGAGATGATGATGATGAGATGATGATGATGATATCATGATGATGATGATGATGATGATAATATCATGATGATGATGATGATGATATCATGATGATGATGATATCATGATGAGATGATGATGATGAGATGATGATGATGATGATGATGATGATATCATGATGATGATGATATCATGATGAGATGATGATGATGAGATGATGATGATGATATCATGATGATGATGATGATGATGATGATAATATCATGATGATGATGATGATGATGATATCATGATAATGATAATGATGATGATATCATGATGATGATGATGATGATGATGATGATATCATGATGATGATGATGATGATGATGATATCATGATGATGATGATGATGATGATGATGATATCATGATGATGATGATGATGATGATATGATGATGATGATGATATCATGATGATGATGATGATGATGATGATGATGATGATGATGATGATGATGATGATATCATGATGATGATGATATCATGATGATGATGATGATGATGATGATGATATCATGATGATGATGATGATGATGATGATATCATGATGATATGATGATGATGATGATGATATCATGAAGATGATATCATGATGATGATGATATGATGATGATGATGATATCATGATGATGATATCATGATGATGATGATATCATGATGATGATGATATCATGATGATGATGATATCATGATGATATCATGATGATGATATCATGATGATGATATCATGAAGATGATGATATCATGATGATGATGATATCATGATGATGATATCATGATGATGATATCATGATGATGATATCATGATGATGATATCATGAAGATGATGATGATGATGATGATGATATGATGATATCATGATGAGATGATGATGATGATGATGATGATGATATCATGATGATGATATGATGATGATATCATGATGATGATGATGATGATGATGATGATGATGATATCATGATGATGATGATGATATCATGATGATGATGATGATGATATCATGATGATGATATGATGATGATGATGATGATGATATCGTGATGATGATATGATGATGATGATGATGATGATGATATCATGATGATGATATCATGATGATGATATCATGATGATGATATCATGATGATGATGATATCGTGATGATGATATGATGATGATGATGATGATCATATCATGATGATGATATCATGATGATGATGATGATATCATGATGATGATATCATGTTGATATGATGATGATATGATGATGATGATGATGATGATGATGATGATATCATGATGATGATGATGATGATGATGATATCATGATGATGATGATGATGATGATGATGATGATGATATCATGAAGAGATGATGATGATGATGATGATGATGATATCATGAAGAGATGATGATGATGATGATGATGATGATATCATCATGATGATGATGATGATGATGATGATGATGATGATGATGATGATGATGATGATGATGATATCATGATGAGAGGATGATGACGATGATTATATCATGATGAGATGATGATGATGATGATATCATGATGAGATGATGATGATATGATGATGATGATGATGATGATGATGATGATGATGATATCATGATGAGATGATGATGATGACGATGATGATGATGATGATATCATGATGATCATGATGATGATAGCATGATGAGATGATGATGATGATGATGATGATGATGATATCATGATGATCATGATGATGATGATGATATCATGATGATATGATGAAATCATGATGAGATGATGATGATGAGATGATGATGATGAGATGATGATGATGATATCATGATGATGATGATATCATGATGAGATGATGATGATGAGATGATGATGATGATGATATCATGATGATGATGATATCATGATGAGATGATGATGATGAGATGATGATGATGGTATCATGATGATGATGATGATGATGATGATAATATCATGATGATGATGATGATGATATCATGATTATGATGATGATATCATGATGATGATGATGATGATATGATGATGATGATGATGATGATGATGATGATGATGATGATGATGATATCATGATGATGATATCATGATGATGATGATGATGATGATGATGATATCATGATGATGATGATGATGATGATGATGATATCATGATGATGATATCATGATGATGATATCATGATGATGATGATGAAGAAGATGATGATATCATGATGATGATATCATGATGATGTTATCATGATGATGATGATGATGATGATATAATGATGATGATATCATGTTGATATGATGATGATGATGAGATGATGATGATGATGATGATATCATGATGATGATGATATCATGATGAGATGATGATGATGATATCATGATGAGATGATGATGATGATGATGATGATATCATGATGATGATGATATCATGATGAGATGATGATGATGATGATGATATCATGATGATGATGATGATGATGATGATGATGATGATGATGATGATGATGAAGATGATATCATGATGATGATGATATCATGATGAGATGATGATGATATCATGATGAGATGATGATGATGAGATGATGATGATGATATCATGATGATGATGATGATGATGATGATGATGATGATAATATGATGATGATGATGATGAT
Source organism: Pelodytes ibericus (assembly GCA_036172795.1). NCBI lineage: Eukaryota > Metazoa > Chordata > Amphibia > Anura > Pelodytidae > Pelodytes > Pelodytes ibericus. The sequence continues at coordinate 79,800,234 of CM069861.1, read as the reverse complement.
GATGATATCATGATTATGATAATGATGATGATATCATGATGATGATGATGATGATATCATGATGATGATGATGATATGATGATATCATGATGAGATGATGATGATGATGATGATGATGATATCATGAAGAGATGATGATGATGATGATGATGATGATATCATGATGATGATGATGATTGATGATGATGATGATGATGATATCATGATGAGAGGATAATGACGATGATTATATCATGATGAGATGATGATGATGATGATATCATGATGAGATGATGATGATATGATGATGATGATGATGATGATGATTGATGATATCATGATGAGATGATGATGATGACGATGATGATGATGATGATATCATGATGATCATGATGATGATAGCATGATGAGATGATGATGATGATGATGATGATGATGATGATGATGATATCATGATGATCATGATGATGATGATGATATCATGATGATATGATGAAATCATGATGAGATGATGATGATGAGATGATGATGATGATATGATGATGATGATATCATGATGATGATGATATCATGATGAGATGATGATGATGAGATGATGATGATGATGATATCATGATGATGATGATATCATGATGAGATGATGATGATGAGATGATGATGATGATATCATGATGATGATGATGATGATAATATCATGATGATGATGATGATGATATCATGATTATGATGATGATATCATGATGATGATGATGATGATATGATGATGATGATGATGATTATATGATGATGATGATGATGATGATGATGATGATGATGATGATGATGATGATGATGATGATGATGATATCATGATGATGATGATGATGATATGATGATGATGATGATGATGATATCATGATGATGATGATGATGATGATATCATGATGATGATATCATGATGATGATATCATGATGATGATGATGATGAAGAAGATGATGATATCATGATGATGATATCATGATGATGATATCATGATGATGATATCATGATGATGATGATGATGATGATATAATGATGATGATATCATGTTGATATGATGATGATGATGAGATGATGATGATGATGATGATGATATCATGATGATGATGATATCATGATGAGATGATGATGATGATATCATGATGAGATGATGATGATGATGATGATGATGATGATGATGATGATGATATCATGATGATGATGATATCATGATGAGATGATGATGATGATATCATGATGATGATGATGATGATGATGATGATGATGATGATGATGATGATGAAGATGATATCATGATGATGATGATATCATGATGAGATGATGATGATATCATGATGAGATGATGATGATGAGATGATGATGATGATATGATGATGATGATGATGATGATGATGATGATGATGATGATGATAATATGATGATGATGATGATGATGATGATGATGATATCATGATTATGATAATGATGATGATATGATGATGATGATGATGATGATGATGATGATATCATGATGATGATGATGATGATGATGATGATGATATCATGATGATGATGATGATGATGATGATGATGATATCATGATGATGATGATTATGATGATATCATGATGATGATGATGATGATGATATCATGATGATGATGATGATGATGATGATGATGATGATGAGATGATGATGATGATGAGATGATGATGATGATGATGATGATATCATGATGATGATGATGATGATGATGATATCGAGATGATGATGATGATGATGATGATATCATGATGATGATGATGATGATGATATCATGATGATGATGATGATGATGATGATATCATGATGATGATGATGATGATGATGATGATATCATGATGATGATGATGATATCATGATGATGATGATGATATCATGATGATGATGATGATATCATGATGATGATATCATGATGATGATGATATCATGATGATGATATCATGATGATGATATCATGATGATGATGATGATATCATGATGATGATATCATGATGATGATATCATGTTGATATGATGATGATATGATGATGATGATGATGATGATGATGATGATGATATCATGATGATGATGATGATGATGATGATATCATGATGATGATGATGATGATAATATCATGATGATGATGATGATGATATCATGATTATGATGATGATATCATGATGATGATGATGATATGATGATGATGATGATGATTATATGATGATGATGATGATGATGATGATGATGATATCATGATGATGATGATGATGATGATGATGATGATGATATCATGATGATGATATCATGATGATGATGATGAAGAAGATGATGATATCATGATGATGATATCATGATGATGATATCATGATGATGATGATGATGATGATATAATGATGATGATATCATGTTGATATGATGATGATGATGAGATGATGATGATGATGATGATATCATGATGATGATGATATCATGATGAGATGATGATGATGATATCATGATGAGATAATGATGATGATGATGATGATGATGATGATGATGATATCATGATGATGATGATATCATGATGAGATGATGATGATGATGATATCATGATGATGATGATGATGATGATGATGATGATGATGAAGATGATATCATGATGATGATGATATCATGATGAGATGATGATGATATCATGATGAGATGATGATGATGAGATGATGATGATGATATCATGATGATGATGATGATGATGATGATGATGATGATATGATGATGATGATGATGATGATGATGATATCATGATTATGATAATGATGATGATATCATGATGATGATGATGATGATGATATCATGATGATGATGATGATGATGATGATGATGATGATATCATGATGATGATGATGATGATGATGATATCATGATGATGATGATGATGATGATATCATGATGATGATGATGATGATGATATCATGATGATGATGATGATGATGATATCATGATGATGATGATGATGATGATGATATGATGATGATGATGATGATGATGAGATGATGATGATGATGATATCATGATGATGATGATGATGATGATATCATGATGATGATGATGATGATGATGATATCATGATGATGATGATGATGATGATGATATCATGATGATGATGATGATATCATGATGATGATGATGATATCATGATGATGATATCATGATGATGATGATATCATGATGATGATATCATGATGATGATATCATGATGATGATGATGATATCATGATGATGATGATGATATCATGATGATGATATCATGTTGATATGATGATGATATGATGATGATGATGATGATGATGATGATGATGATGATGATATCATGATGATGATGATGATGATGATATCATGATGATGATGATGATGATGATGATGATATCATGATGATGATGATGATATCATGATGATGATGATGATGATATCATGATAAGATGATGATGAGATGATGATGATGATGATGATGATATCATGATGATGATATCATGATGATGATGATGATGATGATGATGATGATGATGATGATGATGATGATATCATGATGATGATGATATCATGATGATGATGATGATGATGATGATGATATCATGATGATGATGATGATGATGATGATGATGATGATGATATCATGATGATGATGATATCATGATGAGATGATGATGAGATGATGATGATGATGATGATGATGATGATGATGATGATATCATGATGATGATGATGATGATGATATCATGATGATGATGATATCATGATGATGATGATGATGATGATATCATGATGATGATGATATCATGATGATGATGATGATGATGATATCATGATGATGATGATATCATGATGAGATGATGATGATGAGATGATGAGATGATGATGATGAGATGATGATGATGATATCATGATGATGATGATGATGATGATGATAATATCATGATGATGATGATGATGATGATGATATCATGATGATGATGATATCATGATGATGATGATATCATGATGATGATGATATCATGATGATGATGATGATGATGATGATTATGATGATGATATCATGATGATGATATCATGATGATGATGATATGATGATGATGATGATGATATCATGATGATGATGATGATATCATGATGATGATATCATGATGATGATATCATGATGATGATGATATCATGATGATGATGATATCATGATGATGATGATATCATGATGATGATGATATCATGATGATGATATCATGATGATGATATCATGAAGATGATGATATCATGATGATGATGATATCATGATGATGATGATATCATGATGATGATGATATCATGATGATGATATCATGAAGATGATGATGATGATGATGATATGATGATATCATGATGAGATGATGATGATGATGATGATGATGATGATATCATGAAGAGATGATGATGATGATGATGATGATGATGATGATGATGATATCATGATGAGATGATGATGATGATGATGATATCATGATGAGATGATGATGATGATGATTATATCATGATGAGATGATGATGATGATGATATGATGATGATGATGATGATATCATGATGATGATGATGATGATGATGATGATGATGATGATGATATCATGATGAGATGATGATGATGACGATGATGATGATGATGATGATGATATCATGATGATCATGATGATGATATCATGATGAGATGATGATGATGATGATGATGATGATGATATCATGATGATGATGATGATGATATCATGTTGATATGATGATGATGAGATGATGATGATGATGATGATGATATCATGATGATGATGATATCATGATGATGATGATGATGATGATGATATCATGATGATGATGATATCATGATGAGATGATGATGAGATGATGATGATGATGATGATGATGATGATATCATGATGATGATGATATCATGATGATGATGATGATGATGATATCATGATGATGATGATATCATGATGATGATGATGATGATGATATCATGATGATGAAGATATCATGATGAGATGATGATGAGATGATGATGATGATGATGATATCATGATGATGATGATGATGATGATGATGATGATATCATGATGATGATGATGATGATATCATGATAAGATGATGTTGAGATGATGATGATGATGATGATGATGATGATGATATCATGATGATGATATCATGATGATGATATCATGATGATGATGATGATGATGATGATGATGATATCATGATGATGATGATATCATGATGAGATGATGATGAGATGATGATGATATCATGATGATGATGATGATGATGATGATATCATGATGATGATGATGATGATGATGATATCATGATGATGATGATATCATGATGAGATGATGATGATGAGATGATGATGATGATGATGATGATATCATGATGATGATGATATCATGATGAGATGATGAGATGATGATGATATCATGATGATGATGATGATGATGATGATGATAATATCATGATGATGATGATGATGATATCATGATGATGATGATATCATGATGAGATGATGATGATGAGATGATGATGATGATGATGATGATGATATCATGATGATGATGATATCATGATGAGATGATGATGATGAGATGATGATGATGATATCATGATGATGATGATGATGATGATGATGATAATATCATGATGATGATGATGATGATATCATGATGATAATGATGATGATGTCATGATGATGATGATGATGATGATGATGATGATATCATGATGATGATGATGATGATGATGATGATGATGATATCATGATGATGATGATGATGATGATATGATGATATCATGATGAGATGATGATGATGATGATAACATGAAGAGATGATGATGATGATGATATGATGATATCATGATGATGATGATGATATCATGATGATGATGATGATGATATCATGATGATGATATCATGATGATGATGATGATGATGATATGATGATATCATGATGAGATGATGATGATGATGATAACATGAAGAGATGATGATTATGATGATGATATGATGATATCATGATGAGATGATGATGATGATGATGATATCATGAAGAGATGATGATGATGATGATGATGATGATGATATCATGAAGAGATGATGATGATGATGATCATGATGATGATGATATCATGATGAGATGATGATGATTATATCATGATGAGATGATGATGATGATGATGATGATGATATCATGATGAGATGATGATGATGATGATATCATGATGATGATGATGATGATGATGATGATAATATCATGATGAGATGATGATGATGACGATGATGATGATGATGATGATGATATCATGATGATCATGATGATGATATCATGATGATCATGATGATGATATCATGATGAGATGATGATGATGATGATGATGATGATGATGATGATATCATGATGATCATGATGATGATGATGATATCATGATGATATGATGAAATCATGATGAGATGATGATGATGATATGATGATGATGATATGATGATGATGATGATATCATGATGATGATGATATCATGATGAGATGATGATGATGAGATGATGATGATGATGATATCATGATGATGATGATGATGATAATATCATGATGATGATGATGATGATATCATGATTATGATGATGATATCATGATGATGATGATGATATGATGATGATGATGATGATGATTATATGATGATGATGATGATGATGATGATGATGATGATGATGATGATGATATCATGATGATGATATCATGATGATGATGATGATGATGATGATGATATCATGATGATGATGATGATGATGATATCATGATGAGATGATGATGATGAGATGATGATGATGATATCATGATGATGATGATGATGATAATATCATGATGATGATGATGATGATATCATGATGATGATGATATCATGATGAGATGATGATGATGATGATGATATCATGATGATGATGATATCATGATTATGATGATATCATGATGAGATGATGATGATGATATCATGATGATGATGATGATGATGATGATGATAATATCATGATGATGATGATGATGATGATGATATCATGATTATGATAATGATGATGATATCATGATGATGATGATGATGATGATATCATGATGATGATGATGATGATGATGATATCATGATGATGATGATGATGATGATGATATCATGATGATGATGATGATGATGATGATGATGATATAAGGATGATGATGATGATGATGATGATGATATAAGGATGATGATGATGATGATGATGATGATGATGATGATATCATGATGATGATGATGATGATGATATCATGATGATGATGATGATATCATGATGATGATATCATGATGATGATGATATCATGATGATGATATCATGATGATGATGATGATATCATGATGATGATATCATGATGATGATGATGATGATGATGATATCATGATGATGATGATGATGATGATGATGATATGATGATGATGATATCATGATGAAGATGATGATGATGATGATGATATCATGATGATGATTTCATGATGAAGATTATGATGATATCATGATGATGATATCATGATGATGATATCATGATGATGATGATATGATGATATGATGATGATGATATGATGATATGATGATATCATGATATGATGATATCATGATGAGATGTTGATGATGATGATGATGATGATATGATGATATCATGATGAGATGATGATGATGATGATGATGATGATGATGATGATGATGATGATATCATGATGATGATATCATGACAAAGATGATGATGATGATGATATCATGATGATGATATCATGATGATGATGATGATGATGATATCATGATGATGATATCATGATGATGATATCATGATGATGATATCATGATGATATCATGATGATGATGATATGATATGATGATATGATGATGATATGATGATATCATGATGAGATGTTGATGATGATGATGATGATGATGATATGATGATATCATGATGAGATGATGATGATGATGATGATAACATGAAGAGATGATGATGATGATGATGATGATATCATGATGATGATGATGATGATGATGATGATGATTATGATGATGATATCATGATGATGATGATTATGATGATGATATCATGATGATGATGATGATGATGATGATGATGATGATGATGATGATATCATGATGATGATATGATGATGATGATGATTATATCATGATGATGATATCATGATGATGATGATGATGATGATGATATCATGATGATGATGATGATGATGATGATGATGATATCATGATGATGATGATGATGATATCATGATGATGATATCATGATGATGATATCATGATGATGATATCATGATGATGATATCATGATGATGATGATGATGATGATGATATCATGATGATGATGATGATGATGATATGATGATGATGATATCATGATGAAGATGATGATGATGATGATGATATCATGATGATGATATCATGATGAAGATGATGATGATGATGATATCATGATGATGATATCATGATGATGATATCATGATGATGATGATATGATGATATGATGATGATGATATGATGATATGATGATATGATGATGATATGATGATATCATGATGAGATGTTGATGATGATGATGATGATGATATGATGATATCATGATGAGATGATGATGATGATGATGATATCATGATGATGATATCATGATGATGATATCATGATGATGATATCATGATGATGATATCATGATGATGATGATATGATGATATGATGATATGATGATGATATGATGATATCATGATGAGATGTTGATGATGATGATGATGATGATGATATGATGATATCATGATGAGATGATGATGATGATGATAACATGAAGAGATGATGATGATGATGATGATGATGATATCATGATGATGATGATGATGATATCATGATGATGATGATGATGATGATGATGATGATGATGATGATATCATGATGATGATATGATGATGATATGATGATGATGATGATGATGATATCATGATGATGATATCATGATGATGATGATGATATCATGATGATGATATCATGATGATATCATGATGATGATGATGATGATGATATGATGATGATGATGATGATGATATCATGATGATGATGATGATGATGATATCATGATGATGATGATGATGATGATGATGATATCATGATGATGATGATGATGATATCATGTTGATATGATGATGATGATGATGATATCATGTTGATATGATGATGATGATGATGATGATGATGAGATGATGATGATGATGATGATATCATGATGATGATGATATCATGATGAGATGATGATGATGATGATGATATCATGATGATGATGATATCATGATGATGATGATGATGATGATGATATCATGATGATGATGATATCATTATGAGATGATGATGAGATGATGATGATGATGATGATGATGATATGATGATGATGATGATGATATCATGATGATGATGATATCATGATGATGATGATGATGATGATATCATGATGATGAAGATATCATGATGAGATGATGATGATGATATGATGATGATGATGATGATATCATGATGATGATGATGATGATATCATGATGATGATGATGATGATGATGATATCATGATAAGATGATGATGAGATGATGATGATGATGATATCATGATAAGATGATGATGAGATGATGATGATGATGATGATATCATGATGATGATATCATGATGATGATGATGATGATGATGATGATGATGATGATATCATGATGATGATGATATCATGATGATGATGATGATGATGATGATGATGATGATGATATCATGATGATGATGATATCATGATGATGATGATGATGATGATATCATGATGATGATGATGATGATGATGATATCATCATGATGATGATATCATGATGAGATGATGATGATGAGATGATGATGATGATGATGATGATATCATGATGATGATGATATCATGATGAGATGATGATGATGAGATGATGATGATATCATGATGATGATGATGATGATGATGATGATGATGATGATAATATCATGATGATGATGATGATGATATCATGATGATGATGATATCATGAAGATGATGATGATGAGATGATGATGATGATGATATCATGATGATGATGATATCATGATGAGATGATGATGATGAGATGATGATAATGATATCATGATGATGATGATGATGATGATGATGATGATGATGATGATGATGATAATATCATGATGATGATGATGATGATATCATGATTATGATAATGATGATGATGTCATGATGATGATGATGATGATGATGATGATATCATGATGATGATGATGATGATGATATCATGATGAGGATGATGATGATGATGATATCATGATGATGATGATGATGATGATGATGATATCATGATGATGATGATATCATGATGATGATGATATCATGATGATGATGATGATGATGATATCATGATGATGATGATGATGATATCATGATGATGATATCATGATGATGATGATGATGATGATGATGATATGATGATATCATGATGAGATGATGATGATGATGATAACATGAAGAGATGATGATGATGATGATATGATGATATCATGATGAGATGATGATGATGATGATGATGATGATGATGATATCATGAAGAGATGATGATGATGATGATGATGATGATAAAATGATGATGATGATGATGATGATGATATCATGATGAGATGATGATGATGATGATTATATCATGATGAGATGATGATGATGATGATATCATGATGAGATGATGATGATGATGATGATATCATGATGATGATGATGATGATGATATCATGATGAGATGATGATGATGATGATGATGATATCATGATGATGATGATGATGATGATATCATGATGAGATGATGATGATGACGATGATGATGATGATGATGATGATGATGATGATATCATGATGATCATGATGATGATATCATGATGAGATGATGATGATGATGATGATGATGATGATGATATCATGATGATCATGATGATGATGATGATATCATGATGATATGATGAAATCATGATGAGATGATGATATCATGATGAGATGATGATGATGATGATATGATGATGATGATATCATGATGATGATGATATCATGATGAGATGATGATGATGATATGATGATGATGATGATATCATGATGATGATGATATCATGATGAGATGATGATGATAAGATGATGATGATGATGATATCATGATGATGATGATGATGATATCATGATTATGATGATGATATCATGATGATGATGATGATGATATGATGATGATGATTATATGATGACGATGATGATGATGATGATGATGATGATGATGATGATGATATCATGATGATGATATCATGATGATGATGATGATGATGATGATGATATCATGATGATGATGATGATGATGATATCATGATGATGATGATGATGATGATATCATGATGATGATGATGATGATGATGATATCATGATGATGATGATGATATCATGATGATGATGATGATGATGATGATGATATGATGATGATGATGATGATATGATGATGATGATGATGATATCATGATGATGATGATGATGATATCATGATGATGATGATGATGATGATGATGATATGATGATGATGATGATGATATCATGATGATGATGATGATATCATGATGATGATGATGATATCATGATGATGATGATGATGATGATATCATGATGATGATATCATGATGATGATGATGATGTTGATGATGATGATGATGATGATATCATGATGATGATGATATCATGATGATGATGATGATAATATCATGATGATGATGATGATGATGATGATATCATGATGATGATATCATGATGATGATGATGATGATGATGATGATGATGATGATGATGATGATGATGATGATGATATCATGATGATGATATCATGATGATGATGATGATGATGATGATGATGATGATGATGATGATGATGATGATATCATGATGATGATATCATGATGATGATGATATCATGATGATGATGATGATGAAGAAGATGATGATATCATGATGATGATATCATGATGATGATATCATGATGATGATATCATGATGATGATATGATGATGATGATGATGATGATGATGATATAATGATGATGATATCTTGTTGATATGATGATGATGATGAGATGATGATGATGATGATATCATGATGATGATGATATCATGAAGAGATGATGATGATGATGATGATATCATGATGAGATGATGATGATGATGATGATGATGATGATGATGATGATGATATCATGATGATGATGATATCATGATGATGATGATATCATGATGATATCATGATGATGATGATGATATCATGATGATGATGATATCATGATGAGATGATGATGATGATATCATGATGAGATGATGATGATGATATCATGATGAGATGATGATGATGAGATGATGATGATGATATCATGATGATGATGATGATGATAATATCATGATGATGATGATGATGATATCATGATGATGATGATATCATGATGAGATGATGATGATGATGATGATATCATGATGATGATGATATCATGATGATGATGATATCATGATGAAATGATGATGATGAGATGATGATGATGATATCATGATGATGATGATGATGATGATGATAATATCATGATGATGATGATGATGATGATATCATGATTATGATAATGATGATGATATCATGATGATGATGATGATGATATCATGATGATGATAGCATGATGATGATGATGATGATATCATGATGATGATGATGATGATGATGATATCATGATGATGATGATGATGATGATATCATGATGATGATGATGATGATGATGATATCATGATGATGATGATGATGATATCATGATGATGATGATGATGATGATGATATCATGATGATGATGATGATATCATGATGATGATGATGATGATATCATGATGATGATGATGATGATATCATGATGATGATATCATGATGATGATATCATGATGATGATATCATGATGATGATGATGATATCATGATGATGATTTCATGATGATGATATCATGATGATGATATCATGATGATGATATCATGATGATGATATCATGATGATGATGATGATGATGATGATGATATCATGATGATGATGATGATGATGATGATGATATGATGATGATGATGATGATGATATCATGATGATGATATCATGATGATGATATCATGATGATGATATCATGATGATGATGATATGATGATATGATGATGATGATATGATGATATGATGATATGATGATGATGATATGATGATATCATGATGAGATGTTGATGATGATGATGATGATATGATGATATCATGATGAGATGATGATGATGATGATATCATGATGATGATATCATGATGATGATATCATGATGATGATATCATGATGATGATATCATGATGATGATGATATGATGATATGATGATATGATGATATGATGATGATATGATGATATCATGATGAGATGTTGATGATGATGATGATGATGATGATATGATGATATCATGATGAGATGATGATGATGATGATAACATGAAGAGATGATGATGATTATGATGATGATGATGATATCATGATGATGATGATGATGATGATGATGATGATTATGATGATGATATCATGATGATGATGATGATGATGATGATGATGATATCATGATGATGATATCATGATGATGATGATGATATCATGATGATGATATCATGATGATGATGATGATGATGATGATGATGATGATGATATCATGATGATGATGATGATGATGATATCATGATGATGATGATATCATGATGATATCATGATGATGATGATGATGATATCATGATGATGATGATGATGATGATGATGATGATATCATGATGATGATGATGATGATGATATCATGATGATGATGATGATGATATCATGTTGATATGATGATGATGATGATGATGATGATGATGAGATGATGATGATGATGATGATATCATGATGATGATGATATCATGATGAGATGATGATGATGATGATATCATGATGAGATGATGATGATGATGATGATATCATGATGATGATGATATCATGATGATGATGATGATGATGATGATGATGATATCATGATGATGATGATATCATGATGAGATGATGATGAGATGATGATGAGATGATGATGATGATGATGATGATGATGATATCATGATGATGATGATATCATGATGATGATGATGATGATGATGATATCATGATGATGAAGATATCATGATGAGATGATGATGAGATGATGATGATGATGATGATATCATGATGATGATGATGATGATGATATCATGATGATGATGATGATGATGATGATGATGATGATGATATGATAAGATGATGATATGATGATGATGATGATGATGATGATGATATCATGATGATGATGATATCATGATGAGATGATGATGAGATGATGATATCATGATGATGATGATGATGATGATGATATCATGATGATGATGATGATGATGATGATGATGATATCATGATGATGATGATATCATGATGAGATGATGATGATGATGATGATGATATCATGATGATGATGATGATGATGATGATATCATGATGATGATGATGATGATGATGATGATAATATCATGATGATGATGATGATGATATCATGATTATGATAATGATGATGATGTCATGATGATGATGATGATGATGATGATATCATGATGATGATGATGATGATGATGATATCATGATGATGATGATATCATGATGAGATGATGATGATGATGATGATGATATCATGATGATGATGATGATGATGATATCATGATGATGATGATGATGATGATGATGATAATATCATGATGATGATGATGATGATATCATGATTATGATAATGATGATGATGTCATGATGATGATGATGATGATGATGATATCATGATGATGATGATGATGATGATGATATCATGATGATGATGATATCATGATGATGATGATGATGATGATGATGATGATGATGATGATGATGATATCATGATGATGATGATGATGATGATGATATCATGATGATGATGATGATGATGATGATGATATCATGATGATGATGATGATATGATGATGATGATGATGATGATGATGATGATATCATGATGATGATGATGATATCATGATGATGATGATATCATGATGATGATGATGATGATATCATGATGATGATATCATGATGATGATATCATGATGATGATGATATGATGATGATGATGATATCATGATGATGATATCATGATGATGATATCATGATGATGATGATATCATGATGATGATATCATGATGATGATGATATCATGATGATGATATCATGAAGATGATGATATCATGATGATGATATCATGATGATGATATCATGATGATGATATCATGAAGATGATGATGATGATGATGATGATATGATGATATCATGAAGAGATGATGATGATGATGATGATGATGATGATATCATGATGAGATGATGATGATGATGATATCATGATGAGATGATGATGATGATGATTATATCATGATGAGATGATGATGATGACGATGATGATGATGATGATGATGATATCATGATGATCATGATGATGATATCATGATGATCATGATGATGATATCATGATGAGATGATGATGATGATGATGATGATGATGATGATGATATCATGATGATCATGATGATGATGATGATATCATGATGATATGATGAAATCATGATGAGATGATGATGATGATGATATGATGATGATGATATGATGATGATGATGATATCATGATGATGATGATATCATGATGAGATGATGATGATGAGATGATGATGATGATGATATCATGATGATGATGATGATGATAATATCATGATGATGATGATGATGATATCATGATTATGATGATGATATCATGATGATGATGATGATATGATGATGATGATGATGATGATTATATGATGATGATGATGATGATGATGATGATGATGATGATGATGATGATGATGATATCATGATGATGATATCATGATGATGATGATGATGATGATGATGATGATATCATGATGATGATGATGATATCATGATGATGATGATGATATCATGATGATGATGATGATGATGATATCATGATGATGATATCATGATGATGATGATGATGTTGATGATGATGATGATGATGATATCATGATGATGATGATATCATGATGATGATGATGATAATATCATGATGATGATGATGATGATGATGATATCATGATGATGATATCATGATGATGATGATGATGATGATGATGATGATGATGATGATGATGATGATGATATCATGATGATGATATCATGATGATGATGATGATGATGATGATGATGATGATGATGATGATGATGATGATATCATGATGATGATATCATGATGATGATGATATCATGATGATGATGATGATGAAGAAGATGATGATATCATGATGATGATATCATGATGATGATATCATGATGATGATATCATGATGATGATATGATGATGATGATGATGATGATGATGATATAATGATGATGATATCTTGTTGATATGATGATGATGATGAGATGATGATGATGATGATATCATGATGATGATGATATCATGAAGAGATGATGATGATGATGATGATATCATGATGAGATGATGATGATGATGATGATGATGATGATGATGATGATGATATCATGATGATGATGATATCATGATGATGATGATATCATGATGATATCATGATGATGATGATGATATCATGATGATGATGATATCATGATGAGATGATGATGATGATATCATGATGAGATGATGATGATGATATCATGATGAGATGATGATGATGAGATGATGATGATGATATCATGATGATGATGATGATGATAATATCATGATGATGATGATGATGATATCATGATGATGATGATATCATGATGAGATGATGATGATGATGATGATATCATGATGATGATGATATCATGATGATGATGATATCATGATGAAATGATGATGATGAGATGATGATGATGATATCATGATGATGATGATGATGATGATGATAATATCATGATGATGATGATGATGATGATATCATGATTATGATAATGATGATGATATCATGATGATGATGATGATGATATCATGATGATGATAGCATGATGATGATGATGATGATATCATGATGATGATGATGATGATGATGATATCATGATGATGATGATGATGATGATATCATGATGATGATGATGATGATGATGATATCATGATGATGATGATGATGATATCATGATGATGATGATGATGATGATGATATCATGATGATGATGATGATATCATGATGATGATGATGATGATATCATGATGATGATGATGATGATATCATGATGATGATATCATGATGATGATATCATGATGATGATATCATGATGATGATGATGATATCATGATGATGATTTCATGATGATGATATCATGATGATGATATCATGATGATGATATCATGATGATGATATCATGATGATGATGATGATGATGATGATGATATCATGATGATGATGATGATGATGATGATGATATGATGATGATGATGATGATGATATCATGATGATGATATCATGATGATGATATCATGATGATGATATCATGATGATGATGATATGATGATATGATGATGATGATATGATGATATGATGATATGATGATGATGATATGATGATATCATGATGAGATGTTGATGATGATGATGATGATATGATGATATCATGATGAGATGATGATGATGATGATATCATGATGATGATATCATGATGATGATATCATGATGATGATATCATGATGATGATATCATGATGATGATGATATGATGATATGATGATATGATGATATGATGATGATATGATGATATCATGATGAGATGTTGATGATGATGATGATGATGATGATATGATGATATCATGATGAGATGATGATGATGATGATAACATGAAGAGATGATGATGATTATGATGATGATGATGATATCATGATGATGATGATGATGATGATGATGATGATTATGATGATGATATCATGATGATGATGATGATGATGATGATGATGATATCATGATGATGATATCATGATGATGATGATGATATCATGATGATGATATCATGATGATGATGATGATGATGATGATGATGATGATGATATCATGATGATGATGATGATGATGATATCATGATGATGATGATATCATGATGATATCATGATGATGATGATGATGATATCATGATGATGATGATGATGATGATGATGATGATATCATGATGATGATGATGATGATGATATCATGATGATGATGATGATGATATCATGTTGATATGATGATGATGATGATGATGATGATGATGAGATGATGATGATGATGATGATATCATGATGATGATGATATCATGATGAGATGATGATGATGATGATATCATGATGAGATGATGATGATGATGATGATATCATGATGATGATGATATCATGATGATGATGATGATGATGATGATGATGATATCATGATGATGATGATATCATGATGAGATGATGATGAGATGATGATGAGATGATGATGATGATGATGATGATGATGATATCATGATGATGATGATATCATGATGATGATGATGATGATGATGATATCATGATGATGAAGATATCATGATGAGATGATGATGAGATGATGATGATGATGATGATATCATGATGATGATGATGATGATGATATCATGATGATGATGATGATGATGATGATGATGATGATGATATGATAAGATGATGATATGATGATGATGATGATGATGATGATGATATCATGATGATGATGATATCATGATGAGATGATGATGAGATGATGATATCATGATGATGATGATGATGATGATGATATCATGATGATGATGATGATGATGATGATGATGATATCATGATGATGATGATATCATGATGAGATGATGATGATGATGATGATGATATCATGATGATGATGATGATGATGATGATATCATGATGATGATGATGATGATGATGATGATAATATCATGATGATGATGATGATGATATCATGATTATGATAATGATGATGATGTCATGATGATGATGATGATGATGATGATATCATGATGATGATGATGATGATGATGATATCATGATGATGATGATATCATGATGAGATGATGATGATGATGATGATGATATCATGATGATGATGATGATGATGATATCATGATGATGATGATGATGATGATGATGATAATATCATGATGATGATGATGATGATATCATGATTATGATAATGATGATGATGTCATGATGATGATGATGATGATGATGATATCATGATGATGATGATGATGATGATGATATCATGATGATGATGATATCATGATGATGATGATGATGATGATGATGATGATGATGATGATGATGATATCATGATGATGATGATGATGATGATGATATCATGATGATGATGATGATGATGATGATGATATCATGATGATGATGATGATATGATGATGATGATGATGATGATGATGATGATATCATGATGATGATGATGATATCATGATGATGATGATATCATGATGATGATGATGATGATATCATGATGATGATATCATGATGATGATATCATGATGATGATGATATGATGATGATGATGATATCATGATGATGATATCATGATGATGATATCATGATGATGATGATATCATGATGATGATATCATGATGATGATGATATCATGATGATGATATCATGAAGATGATGATATCATGATGATGATATCATGATGATGATATCATGATGATGATATCATGAAGATGATGATGATGATGATGATGATATGATGATATCATGAAGAGATGATGATGATGATGATGATGATGATGATATCATGATGAGATGATGATGATGATGATATCATGATGAGATGATGATGATGATGATTATATCATGATGAGATGATGATGATGACGATGATGATGATGATGATGATGATATCATGATGATCATGATGATGATATCATGATGATCATGATGATGATATCATGATGAGATGATGATGATGATGATGATGATGATGATGATGATATCATGATGATCATGATGATGATGATGATATCATGATGATATGATGAAATCATGATGAGATGATGATGATGATGATATGATGATGATGATATGATGATGATGATGATATCATGATGATGATGATATCATGATGAGATGATGATGATGAGATGATGATGATGATGATATCATGATGATGATGATGATGATAATATCATGATGATGATGATGATGATATCATGATTATGATGATGATATCATGATGATGATGATGATATGATGATGATGATGATGATGATTATATGATGATGATGATGATGATGATGATGATGATGATGATGATGATGATGATGATATCATGATGATGATATCATGATGATGATGATGATGATGATGATGATATCATGATGATGATGATGATGATGATATCATGATGAGATGATGATGATGAGATGATGATGATGATATCATGATGATGATGATGATGATAATATCATGATGATGATGATGATGATATCATGATGATGATGATATCATGATGAGATGATGATGATGATGATGATATCATGATGATGATGATATCATGATTATGATGATATCATGATGAGATGATGATGATGATATCATGATGATGATGATGATGATGATGATGATGATAATATCATGATGATGATGATGATGATGATGATATCATGATTATGATAATGATGATGATATCATGATGATGATGATGATGATGATATCATGATGATGATGATGATGATGATGATATCATGATGATGATGATGATGATGATGATATCATGATGATGATGATGATGATGATATAAGGATGATGATGATGATGATGATGATGATATAAGGATGATGATGATGATGATGATGATGATGATGATGATATCATGATGATGATGATGATGATGATATCATGATGATGATGATGATATCATGATGATGATATCATGATGATGATGATATCATGATGATGATATCATGATGATGATGATGATATCATGATGATGATATCATGATGATGATGATGATGATGATGATATCATGATGATGATGATGATGATGATATGATGATGATGATATCATGATGAAGATGATGATGATGATGATATCATGATGATGATTTCATGATGAAGATTATGATGATATCATGATGATGATATCATGATGATGATATCATGATGATGATGATATGATGATATGATGATGATGATATGATGATATGATGATATCATGATATGATGATATCATGATGAGATGTTGATGATGATGATGATGATGATATGATGATATCATGATGAGATGATGATGATGATGATGATGATGATGATGATGATATCATGATGATGATATCATGACAAAGATGATGATGATGATGATATCATGATGATGATATCATGATGATGATATCATGATGATGATATCATGATGATATCATGATGATGATGATATGATATGATGATATGATGATGATATGATGATATCATGATGAGATGTTGATGATGATGATGATGATGATGATATGATGATATCATGATGAGATGATGATGATGATGATGATAACATGAAGAGATGATGATGATGATGATGATGATATCATGATGATGATGATGATGATGATGATGATGATGATTATGATGATGATATCATGATGATGATGATTATGATGATGATATCATGATGATGATGATGATGATGATGATGATGATGATGATGATATCATGATGATGATATGATGATGATGATGATTATATCATGATGATGATATCATGATGATGATGATGATGATGATGATATCATGATGATGATGATGATGATGATATCATGATGATGATGATGATGATAATAATGATGATATCATGATGATGATGATGATATCATGATGATGATGATGATGATATCATGATGATGATATCATGATGATGATATCATGATGATGATATCATGATGATGATATCATGATGATGATGATGATGATGATGATATCATGATGATGATGATGATGATGATATGATGATGATGATATCATGATGAAGATGATGATGATGATGATGATATCATGATGATGATATCATGATGAAGATGATGATGATGATGATATCATGATGATGATATCATGATGATGATATCATGATGATGATGATATGATGATATGATGATGATGATATGATGATATGATGATATGATGATGATATGATGATATCATGATGAGATGTTGATGATGATGATGATGATGATATGATGATATCATGATGAGATGTTGATGATGATGATGATGATGATATGATGATATCATGATGAGATGATGATGATGATGATGATATCATGATGATGATATCATGATGATGATATCATGATGATGATATCATGATGATGATATCATGATGATGATGATATGATGATATGATGATATGATGATGATATGATGATATCATGATGAGATGTTGATGATGATGATGATGATGATGATATGATGATATCATGATGAGATGATGATGATGATGATAACATGAAGAGATGATGATGATGATGATGATGATGATATCATGATGATGATGATGATGATATCATGATGATGATGATGATGATGATGATGATGATGATGATGATGATATCATGATGATGATATGATGATGATATGATGATGATGATGATGATGATATCATGATGATGATATCATGATGATGATGATGATATCATGATGATGATATCATGATGATATCATGATGATGATGATGATGATGATATGATGATGATGATGATGATGATATCATGATGATGATGATGATGATGATATCATGATGATGATGATGATGATGATGATGATATCATGATGATGATGATGATGATATCATGTTGATATGATGATGATGATGATGATATCATGTTGATATGATGATGATGATGATGATGATGATGATGAGATGATGATGATGATGATGATATCATGATGATGATGATATCATGATGAGATGATGATGATGATGATGATATCATGATGATGATGATATCATGATGATGATGATGATGATGATGATGATGATGATGATGATGATGATGATATCATGATGATGATGATATCATTATGAGATGATGATGAGATGATGATGATGATGATGATGATGATATGATGATGATGATGATGATATCATGATGATGATGATATCATGATGATGATGATGATGATGATATCATGATGATGAAGATATCATGATGAGATGATGATGATGATATGATGATGATGATGATGATATCATGATGATGATGATGATGATATCATGATGATGATGATGATGATGATGATATCATGATAAGATGATGATGAGATGATGATGATGATATCATGATAAGATGATGATGAGATGATGATGATGATGATGATATCATGATGATGATATCATGATGATGATGATGATGATGATGATGATGATGATGATGATATCATGATGATGATGATATCATGATGATGATGATGATGATGATGATGATGATGATGATATCATGATGATGATGATATCATGATGATGATGATGATGATGATATCATGATGATGATGATGATGATGATGATATCATCATGATGATGATATCATGATGAGATGATGATGATGAGATGATGATGATGATGATGATGATGATATCATGATGATGATGATATCATGATGAGATGATGATGATGAGATGATGATGATATCATGATGATGATGATGATGATGATGATGATGATGATAATATCATGATGATGATGATGATGATATCATGATGATGATGATATCATGAAGATGATGATGATGAGATGATGATGATGATGATATCATGATGATGATGATATCATGATGAGATGATGATGATGAGATGATGATAATGATATCATGATGATGATGATGATGATGATGATGATGATGATGATGATGATGATAATATCATGATGATGATGATGATGATATCATGATTATGATAATGATGATGATGTCATGATGATGATGATGATGATGATGATGATATCATGATGATGATGATGATGATGATATCATGATGAGGATGATGATGATGATGATATCATGATGATGATGATGATGATGATGATGATATCATGATGATGATGATATCATGATGATGATGATATCATGATGATGATGATGATGATGATATCATGATGATGATGATGATGATATCATGATGATGATATCATGATGATGATGATGATGATGATGATGATATGATGATATCATGATGAGATGATGATGATGATGATAACATGAAGAGATGATGATGATGATGATATGATGATATCATGATGAGATGATGATGATGATGATGATGATGATGATGATGATGATATCATGAAGAGATGATGATGATGATGATGATGATGATAAAATGATGATGATGATGATGATGATGATATCATGATGAGATGATGATGATGATGATTATATCATGATGAGATGATGATGATGATGATATCATGATGAGATGATGATGATGATGATGATATCATGATGATGATGATGATGATGATATCATGATGAGATGATGATGATGATGATGATGATATCATGATGATGATGATGATGATGATATCATGATGAGATGATGATGATGACGATGATGATGATGATGATGATGATGATGATGATATCATGATGATCATGATGATGATATCATGATGAGATGATGATGATGATGATGATGATGATGATGATATCATGATGATCATGATGATGATGATGATATCATGATGATATGATGAAATCATGATGAGATGATGATATCATGATGAGATGATGATGATGATGATATGATGATGATGATATCATGATGATGATGATATCATGATGAGATGATGATGATGATATGATGATGATGATGATATCATGATGATGATGATATCATGATGAGATGATGATGATAAGATGATGATGATGATGATATCATGATGATGATGATGATGATATCATGATTATGATGATGATATCATGATGATGATGATGATGATATGATGATGATGATTATATGATGACGATGATGATGATGATGATGATGATGATGATGATGATATCATGATGATGATATCATGATGATGATGATGATGATGATGATGATATCATGATGATGATGATGATGATGATATCATGATGATGATGATGATGATGATATCATGATGATGATGATGATGATGATGATATCATGATGATGATGATGATATCATGATGATGATGATGATGATGATGATGATATGATGATGATGATGATGATATGATGATGATGATGATGATATCATGATGATGATGATGATGATATCATGATGATGATGATGATGATGATGATGATATGATGATGATGATGATGATATCATGATGATGATGATGATATCATGATGATGATGATGATATCATGATGATGATGATGATGATGATATCATGATGATGATATCATGATGATGATGATGATGTTGATGATGATGATGATGATGATATCATGATGATGATGATATCATGATGATGATGATGATAATATCATGATGATGATGATGATGATGATGATGATGATGATGATATCATGATGATGATATCATGATGATGATGATGATGATGATGATGATGATGATGATGATGATGATATCATGATGATGATATCATGATGATGATGATGATGATGATGATGATGATGATGATGATGATGATGATGATGATATCATGATGATGATATCATGATGATGATGATATCATGATGATGATGATGATGAAGAAGATGATGATATCATGATGATGATATCATGATGATGATATCATGATGATGATATCATGATGATGATATGATGATGATGATGATGATGATGATGATATAATGATGATGATATCTTGTTGATATGATGATGATGATGAGATGATGATGATGATGATATCATGATGATGATGATATCATGAAGAGATGATGATGATGATGATGATATCATGATGAGATGATGATGATGATGATGATGATGATGATGATATCATGATGATGATGATATCATGATGATGATGATATCATGATGATATCATGATGATGATGATGATATCATGATGATGATGATATCATGATGAGATGATGATGATGATATCATGATGAGATGATGATGATGATATCATGATGAGATGATGATGATGAGATGATGATGATGATATCATGATGATGATGATGATGATAATATCATGATGATGATGATGATGATGATATCATGATGATGATGATATCATGATGAGATGATGATGATGATGATGATATCATGATGATGATGATATCATGATGATGATGATATCATGATGAAATGATGATGATGAGATGATGATGATGATATCATGATGATGATGATGATGATGATGATAATATCATGATGATGATGATGATGATGATATCATGATTATGATAATGATGATGATATCATGATGATGATGATGATGATATCATGATGATGATAGCATGATGATGATGATGATGATATCATGATGATGATGATGATGATGATGATATCATGATGATGATGATGATGATGATATCATGATGATGATGATGATGATGATGATATCATGATGATGATGATGATGATATCATGATGATGATGATGATGATGATGATATCATGATGATGATGATGATATCATGATGATGATGATGATGATATCATGATGATGATGATGATGATATCATGATGATGATATCATGATGATGATATCATGATGATGATATCATGATGATGATGATGATATCATGATGATGATTTCATGATGATGATATCATGATGATGATATCATGATGATGATATCATGATGATGATATCATGATGATGATGATGATGATGATGATGATATCATGATGATGATGATGATGATGATGATGATATGATGATGATGATGATGATGATATCATGATGATGATATCATGATGATGATATCATGATGATGATATCATGATGATGATGATATCATGATATGATGATGATGATATGATGATATGATGATATGATGATGATGATATGATGATATCATGATGAGATGTTGATGATGATGATGATGATATGATGATATCATGATGAGATGATGATGATGATGATATCATGATGATGATATCATGATGATGATATCATGATGATGATATCATGATGATGATATCATGATGATGATGATATGATGATATGATGATATGATGATATGATGATGATATGATGATATCATGATGAGATGTTGATGATGATGATGATGATGATGATATGATGATATCATGATGAGATGATGATGATGATGATAACATGAAGAGATGATGATGATTATGATGATGATGATGATATCATGATGATGATGATGATGATGATGATGATGATGATTATGATGATGATATCATGATGATGATGATGATGATGATGATGATGATATCATGATGATGATATCATGATGATGATGATGATATCATGATGATGATATCATGATGATGATGATGATGATGATGATGATGATGATGATATCATGATGATGATGATGATGATGATATCATGATGATGATGATATCATGATGATATCATGATGATGATGATGATGATATCATGATGATGATGATGATGATGATGATGATGATATCATGATGATGATGATGATGATGATATCATGATGATGATGATGATGATATCATGTTGATATGATGATGATGATGATGATGATGATGATGAGATGATGATGATGATGATGATATCATGATGATGATGATATCATGATGAGATGATGATGATGATGATATCATGATGAGATGATGATGATGATGATGATATCATGATGATGATGATATCATGATGATGATGATGATGATGATGATGATGATATCATGATGATGATGATATCATGATGAGATGATGATGAGATGATGATGAGATGATGATGATGATGATGATGATGATGATATCATGATGATGATGATATCATGATGATGATGATGATGATGATATCATGATGATGAAGATATCATGATGAGATGATGATGAGATGATGATGATGATGATGATATCATGATGATGATGATGATGATGATATCATGATGATGATGATGATGATGATGATGATGATGATATGATAAGATGATGATATGATGATGATGATGATGATGATGATGATGATATCATGATGATGATGATATCATGATGAGATGATGATGAGATGATGATATCATGATGATGATGATGATGATGATGATATCATGATGATGATGATGATGATGATGATGATGATGATATCATGATGATGATGATATCATGATGAGATGATGATGATGATGATGATGATATCATGATGATGATGATGATGATGATGATATCATGATGATGATGATGATGATGATGATGATAATATCATGATGATGATGATGATGATATCATGATTATGATAATGATGATGATGTCATGATGATGATGATGATGATGATGATATCATGATGATGATGATGATGATGATGATATCATGATGATGATGATATCATGATGAGATGATGATGATGATGATGATATCATGATGATGATGATGATGATGATATCATGATGATGATGATGATGATGATGATGATAATATCATGATGATGATGATGATGATATCATGATTATGATAATGATGATGATGTCATGATGATGATGATGATGATGATGATATCATGATGATGATGATGATGATGATGATATCATGATGATGATGATATCATGATGATGATGATGATGATGATGATGATGATGATGATGATGATGATATCATGATGATGATGATGATGATGATGATATCATGATGATGATGATGATGATGATGATGATATCATGATGATGATGATGATATGATGATGATGATGATGATGATGATGATGATATCATGATGATGATGATGATATCATGATGATGATGATATCATGATGATGATGATGATGATATCATGATGATGATATCATGATGATGATATCATGATGATGATGATATGATGATGATGATGATATCATGATGATGATATCATGATGATGATATCATGATGATGATGATATCATGATGATGATATCATGATGATGATGATATCATGATGATGATATCATGAAGATGATGATATCATGATGATGATATCATGATGATGATATCATGATGATGATATCATGAAGATGATGATGATGATGATGATGATATGATGATATCATGAAGAGATGATGATGATGATGATGATGATGATGATATCATGATGAGATGATGATGATGATGATATCATGATGAGATGATGATGATGATGATTATATCATGATGAGATGATGATGATGATGATGATATCATGATGATGATGATGATGATGATGATATCATGATGAGATGATGATGATGATGATGATGATGATGATATCATGATGATCATGATGATGATATCATGATGAGATGATGATGATGATGATGATGATGATATCATGATGATCATGATGATGATATCATGATGAGATGATGATGATGATGATGATGATATCATGATGATCATGATGATTATATCATGATGAGATGATGATGATGATGATATCATGATGATCATGATGATGATGATGATATCATGATGATATGATGAAATCATGATGAGATGATATCATGATGAGATGATGATGGTGATATGATGATGATGATATCATGATGATGATGATATCATGATGAGATGATGATGATGAGATGATGATGATGATGATATCATGATGATGATGATATCATGATGAGATGATGATGATAAGATGATGATGATGATATCATGATGAGATGATGATGATGAGATGATGATGATGATATCATGATGATGATGATGATGATGATGATATCATGATGATGATGATATCATGATGAGATGATGATGATGAGATGATGATGATGATATCATGATGATGATGATGATGATAATATCATGATGATGATGATGATGATGATGATATCATGATGATGATGATATCATGATGAGATGATCATGATGAGATGATGATGATGAAGATGATGATTATATGATGATGATGATGATGATGATGATGATGATGATGATGATGATGATATCATGGTGATGATGATGATATCATGGTGATGATGATGATATCATGATGATGATGATGATGATGATATCATGATGATGATGATGATGATATCATGATGATGATGATGATGATATCATGATGATGATGATGATGATGATATCATGATGATGATGATGATGATGATGATGATGATGATGATATCATGATGATATGATGATGATGATGATGATGATGATGATGATGATGATGATATCATGATGATGATGATGATGATATCATGATGATGATGATGATGATATCATTATGATGATGATGATGATGATGATGATGATGATGATGATATCATGATGATGATGATGATATCATGATGATGATGATATGATGATGATATGATGATGATGATGATGATGATGATGATGATATCATGATGATGATGATGATGATGATGATGATATCATGATGATGATGATGATGATGATATCATGATGATGATGATGATGATGATATAATGATGATGATGATGATGATGATATCATGATGATGATGATGATGATGATATCATGATGATGATGATGATGATATCATGATGATGATGATGATGATGATGATATCATGATGATGATGATGATGATATCATGATGATGATGATGATGATGATGATGATGATATCATGATGATGATGATATCATGATGATATCATGATGATGATATCATGATGATGATGATATCATGATGATGATATCATGATTATGATGATGATGATATCATGATGATGATATCATGATGATGATGATGATGATGATGATATCATGATGATGATGATGATGATGATGATATCATGATGAGGATGATGATGATGATGATATCATGATGATGATGATGATGATGATGATGATGATATCATGATGATGATGATATCATGATGATGATGATGATGATATCATGATGATGATGATGATGATATCATGATGATGATGATGATGATATCATGATGATGATGATGATGATATCATGATGATGATATCATGATGATGATGATGATGATGATGATGATATGATGATATCATGATGAGATGATGATGATGATGATAACATGAAGAGATGATGATGATGATGATATGATGATATCATGATGAGATGATGATGATGATGATGATGATGATGATGATATCATGAAGAGATGATGATGATGATGATGATGATGATGATAAAATGATGATGATGATGATGATGATATCATGATGAGATGATGATGATGATGATTATATCATGATGAGATGATGATGATGATGATGATGATATCATGATGAGATGATGATGATGATGATGATATCATGATGATGATGATGATGATGATATCATGATGAGATGATGATGATGATGATATCATGATGATGATGATGATGATGATATCATGATGAGATGATGATGATGACGATGATGATGATGATGATGATGATGATGATGATATCATGATGATCATGATGATGATATCATGATGAGATGATGATGATGATGATGATGATGATGATGATATCATGATGATCATGATGATGATGATGATATCATGATGATATGATGAAATCATGATGAGATGATGATATCATGATGAGATGATGATGATGATATGATGATGATGATATCATGATGATGATGATATCATGATGAGATGATGATGATGATATGATGATGATGATGATATCATGATGATGATGATATCATGATGAGATGATGATGATAAGATGATGATGATGATGATATCATGATGATGATGATGATGATATCATGATTATGATGATGATATCATGATGATGATGATGATGATATGATGATGATGATTATATGATGACGATGATGATGATGATGATGATGATGATGATGATGATGATGATGATGATATCATGATGATGATATCATGATGATGATGATGATGATGATGATATCATGATGATGATGATGATGATGATATCATGATGATGATGATGATGATGATATCATGATGATGATGATGATGATGATGATATCATGATGATGATGATGATATCATGATGATGATGATGATGATGATGATGATGATATGATGATGATGATGATGATATGATGATGATGATGATGATATCATGATGATGATGATGATGATATCATGATGATGATGATGATGATGATGATGATATGATGATGATGATGATGATATCATGATGATGATGATGATATCATGATGATGATGATGATATCATGATGATGATGATGATGATGATATCATGATGATGATATCATGATGATGATGATGATGTTGATGATGATGATGATGATGATGATGATATCATGATGATGATGATATCATGATGATGATGATGATAATATCATGATGATGATGATGATGATGATGATGATGATATCATGATGATGATATCATGATGATGATGATGATGATGATGATGATGATATCATGATGATGATATCATGATGATGATGATGATGATGATGATGATGATGATGATGATGATGATGATGATGATATCATAATGATGATGATATCTTGTTGATATGATGATGATGATGAGATGATGATGATGATGATGATATCATGATGATGATGATATCATGAAGAGATGATGATGATGATGATGATATCATGATGAGATGATGATGATGATGATGATGATGATGATGATGATGATATCATGATGATGATGATATCATGATGATGATGATATCATGATGATATCATGATGATGATGATGATATCATGATGATGATGATATCATGATGAGATGATGATGATGATATCATGATGAGATGATGATGATGATATCATGATGAGATGATGATGATGAGATGATGATGATGATATCATGATGATGATGATATCATGATGAGATGATGATGATGATGATGATATCATGATGATGATGATATCATGATGATGATGATATCATGATGAAATGATGATGATGAGATGATGATGATGATATCATGATGATGATGATGATGATGATGATAATATCATGATGATGATGATGATGATGATATCATGATTATGATAATGATGATGATATCATGATGATGATGATGATGATATCATGATGATGATAGCATGATGATGATGATGATGATATCATGATGATGATGATGATGATATCATGATGATGATGATGATGATGATATCATGATGATGATGATGATGATGATGATATCATGATGATGATGATGATGATATCATGATGATGATGATGATGATGATGATGATGATGATATCATGATGATGATGATGATATCATGATGATGATGATGATGATATCATGATGATGATGATGATGATATCATGATGATGATATCATGATGATGATGATATCATGATGATGATATCATGATGATGATATCATGATGATGATGATGATATCATGATGATGATTTCATGATGATGATATCATGATGATGATATCATGATGATGATATCATGATGATGATATCATGATGATGATGATGATGATGATGATGATATCATGATGATGATGATGATGATGATATGATGATGAAGATGATGATGATGATGATATCATGATGATGATATCATGATGATGATATCATGATGATGATATCATGATGATGATGATATGATGATATGATGATGATGATATGATGATATGATGATATGATGATGATATGATGATATCATGATGAGATGTTGATGATGATGATGATGATATGATGATATCATGATGAGATGATGATGATGATGATATCATGATGATGATATCATGATGATGATATCATGATGATGATATCATGATGATGATATCATGATGATGATGATATGATGATATGATGATATGATGATATGATGATGATATGATGATATCATGATGAGATGTTGATGATGATGATGATGATGATATGATGATATCATGATGAGATGATGATGATGATGATAACATGAAGAGATGATGATGATTATGATGATGATGATGATATCATGATGATGATGATGATGATGATGATGATGATTATGATGATGATATCATGATGATGATGATGATGATGATGATGATGATATCATGATGATGATATCATGATGATGATGATGATATCATGATGATGATATCATGATGATGATGATGATGATGATGATGATGATATCATGATGATGATGATGATGATGATATCATGATGATGATGATGATGATATCATGATGATATCATGATGATGATGATGATGATATCATGATGATGATGATGATGATGATGATGATGATATCATGATGATGATGATGATGATGATATCATGATGATGATGATGATGATATCATGTTGATATGATGATGATGATGATGATGAGATGATGATGATGATGATATCATGATGATGATGATATCATGATGAGATGATGATGATGATGATATCATGATGAGATGATGATGATGATGATGATATCATGATGATGATGATATCATGATGATGATGATGATGATGATGATATCATGATGATGATGATATCATGATGAGATGATGATGAGATGATGATGAGATGATGATGATGATGATGATGATGATGATGATGATGATGATATCATGATGATGATGATATCATGATGATGATGATGATGATAATGATATCATGATGATGAAGATATCATGATGAGATGATGATGAGATGATGATGATGATGATGATGATGATATCATGATGATGATGATGATGATGATGATATCATGATGATGATGATGATGATGATGATGATGATGATGATGATATGATAAGATGATGATATGATGATGTTGATGATGATGATGATGATGATGATATCATGATGATGATGATATCATGATGAGATGATGATGAGATGATGATATCATGATGATGATGATGATGATGATGATGATGATATCATGATGATGATGATGATGATGATGATGATGATGATATCATGATGATGATGATATCATGATGATGATGATGATGAAGATGATGATATCATGATGATGATGATGATGATGATGATATCATGATGATGATGATGATGATGATGATGATAATATCATGATGATGATGATGATGATATCATGATTATGATAATGATGATGATGTCATGATGATGATGATGATGATGATGATATCATGATGATGATGATGATGATGATGATATCATGATGATGATGATATCATGATGAGATGATGATGATGATGATGATGATATCATGATGATGATGATGATGATGATATCATGATGATGATGATGATGATGATGATGATGATAATATCATGATGATGATGATGATGATATCATGATTATGATAATGATGATGATGTCATGATGATGATGATGATGATGATGATATCATGATGATGATGATGATGATGATATCATGATGATGATGATATCATGATGATGATGATGATGATGATGATGATGATGATGATGATATCATGATGATGATGATGATGATATCATGATGATGATGATGATGATGATGATGATATCATGATGATGATGATGTTATGATGATGATGATGATGATGATGATGATATCATGATGATGATGATGATGATGATGATGATATCATGATGATGATGATGATATCATGATGATGATGATATCATGATGATGATGATGATGATATCATGATGATGATATCATGATGATTATATCATGATGATGATGATATGATGATGATGATGATATCATGATGATGATATCATGATGATGATATCATGATGATGATGATATCATGATGATGATGATATCATGATGATGATATCATGATGATGATGATATCATGATGATGATATCATGATGATGATATCATGAAGATGATGATATCATGATGATGATATCATGATGATGATATCATGATGATGATATCATGATGATGATATCATGATGATGATATCATGAAGATGATGATGATGATGATGATATGATGATATCATGAAGAGATGATGATGATGATGATGATGATGATATCATGATGAGATGATGATGATGATGATATCATGATGAGATGATGATGATGATGATATCATGATGAGATGATGATGATGATGATTATATCATGATGAGATGATGATGATGATGATGATGATGATATCATGATGATGATGATGATGATGATGATGATATCATGATGAGATGATGATGATGATGATGATGATGATGATGATGATATCATGATGATCATGATGATGATATCATGATGAGATGATGATGATGATGATGATGATGATATCATGATGATGATGATGATGATATCATGATGAGATGATGATGATGATGATGATGATATCATGATGATCATGATGATGATGATGATATCATGATGATATGATGAAATCATGATGAGATGATGATATCATGATGAGATGATGATGGTGATATGATGATGATGATATTATGATGATGATGATATCATGATGAGATGATGATGATGAGATGATGATGATGATATCATGATGAGATGATGATGATGAGATGATGATGATGATATCATGATGATGATGATGATGATGATGATGATGATATCATGATGATGATGATATCATGATGAGATGATGATGATGAGATGATGATGATGATATCATGATGATGATGATGATGATAATATCATGATGATGATGATGATGATGATGATGATGATATCATGATGATGATGATATCATGATGAGATGATCATGATGAGATGATGATGATGAAGATGATGATTATATGATGATGATGATGATGATGATGATGATGATGATGATGATGATGATATCATGGTGATGATGATGATATCATGGTGATGATGATGATATCATGATGATGATGATGATGATGATATCATGATGATGATGATATCATGATGATGATGATGATGATATCATGATGATGATGATGATGATATCATGATGATGATGATGATGATGATATCATGATGATGATGATGATGATGATATCATGATGATATGATGATGATGATGATGATGATGATGATGATATCATGATGATGATGATGATGATATCATGATGATGATGATGATGATATCATTATGATGATGATGATGATGATGATGATGATGATATCATGATGATGATGATGATATCATGATGATGATGATATGATGATGATATGATGATGATGATGATGATGATGATGATATCATGATGATGATGATGATGATGATGATGATGATGATATCATGATGATGATGATGATGATATCATGATGATGATGATGATGATGATGATATCATGATGATGATGATGATGATGATATCATGATGATGATGATGATGATGATATCATGATGATGATGATGATGATATCATGATGATGATGATGATGATGATATCATGATGATGATGATGATGATGATATCATGATGATGATGATGATGATGATGATGATATCATGATGATGATGATATCATGATGATATCATGATGATGATATCATGATGATGATGATATCATGATGATGATATCATGATTATGATGATGATGATATCATGATGATGATATCATGATGATGATGATGATGATGATGATATCATGATGATGATATCATGATGATGATATCATGATGATGATATCATGATGATGATATCATGATGATGATGATGATGATGATGATGATATCATGATGATGATGATGATGATGATGATATCATGATGATGATGATGATGATGATGA
Organism: Pelodytes ibericus; assembly: GCA_036172795.1. Classification (NCBI taxonomy): domain Eukaryota; kingdom Metazoa; phylum Chordata; class Amphibia; order Anura; family Pelodytidae; genus Pelodytes; species Pelodytes ibericus. The sequence goes on along the minus strand of CM069861.1, from coordinate 79,762,288 downwards.
TATCATGATGATGATATCATGATGATGATGATGATGATATCATGATGATGATGATGATGATGATGATGATATCATGATGATGATATCATGATGATGATATCATGATGATGATATCATGATGATGATGATGATGATATCATGATGAGATGATGATGATGATATCATGATGAGATGATGATGATGATGATGATGATATCATGATGATGATGATATCATGATGAGATGATGATGATAATGATATCATGATGATGATGATGATGATGATGATATCATGATGATGATGATATCATGATGATGATGATATCATGATGAGATGATGATGATGATGATGATGATATCATGATGATGATGATATCATGATGAGATGATGATGATGAGATGATGATGATGATGATGATGATGATGATATCATGATGATGATGATATCATGATGAGATGATGATGATGATGATGATGATGATATCATGATGATGATGATATCATGATGAGATGATGATGATGATATCATGATGATGATGATGATGATGATATCATGATGATGATGATGATGATGATATCATGATTTCGATAATGATGATGATATCATGATGATGATGATGATGATATCATGATGATGATGATGATGATGATATCATTATGATGATGATGATGATGATGATATCATGATGATGATGATGATGATGATATCATGATGATGATGATGATGATGATATCATGATGATGATGATATCATGATGATATCATGATGATGATGATATCATGATGATATCATGATGATGATGATATCATGATGATGATGATATCATGATGATTATATCATGATTATGATGATGATGATATCATGATGATGATATCATGATGATGATGATGATGATATCATGATGATGATATCATGATGATGATATCATGATGATGATGATGATGATGAAGAAGATGATGATGATGATGATATCATGATGATTATATCATGATTATGATGATGATGATATCATGATGATGATATCATGATGATGATGATGATGATATCATGATGATGATATCATGATGATGATATCATGATGATGATGATGATGATGAAGAAGATGATGATGATGATGATGATGATGATGATATCATGATGATGATGATGATATCATGATGATGATGATGATATCATGATGATGATGATATCATGATGATGATGATGATGATGATATCATGATGATGATGATGATGATATCATGATGATGATGATATCACGATGATGATATCATGATGATGATGATGATGATGATGAGGATGATGATGATATGATGATGATGATATCATGATGAAGATGATGATGATGATGATGATGATGACATCATGATGATGATATCATGATGATGATGATGATATCATGATGATGATATCATGATGATGATGATGATGATGATGATGATATGATGATGATGATGATGATGATATCATTAAGAGATGATGATGATGATGATGATATCATGATGATGATGATGATGATGATATCATGATGAGATGATGATGATGATGATATCATGATGAGATGATGATGATGATGATGATGATGATGATGATATCATGATGAGATGATGATAATGATGATATCATGATAAGATGATGATGATGATGATGATGATGATGATGATGATGATGATATCATGATGAGATGATGATGATGATATCATGATGAGGTGATGATGATGATGATGATATCATGAAGAGATGATGATGATGATGATATCATGATGATGATGATGATGATAATATCATGATGATGATGATGATGATGATGAAGAAGATGATGATGATGATGATGATGACGATGATGATGATATCATGATGATGATATCATGATGATGATGATGATATCATGATGATGATATCATGATGATGATATCATGATGATGATGATGATGATGATGATATCATGATGATGATATCATCATGATGATGATGATGATGATATCATGATGATGATATCATGATGATGATGATGATGATGATATCATGATGATGATATCATGATGATGATATGATGATGATGATATCATGATGATGATATCATGATGATGATATGATGATGATGATGATGATGATGATATCATGATGAGATGATGATGATGATGATGATGATGATATCATGATGAGATGATGATGATGATGATGATATCATGATGATGATGATATCATGATGAGATGATGATGATAATGATATGATGATGATGATGATGATGATGATGATGATATCATGATGATGATGATATCATGATGATGATGATATCATGATGAGATGATGATGATGATGATGATGATGATGATGATGATATCATGATGATGATGATGATGATGATATCATGATGATGATGATGATGATGAGATGATGATGATGATATCATGATGATGATAATGATGATAATATCATGATGATGATGATGATGATAATATCATGATGATGATGATATCATGATGAGATGATGATGATGATGATGATGATATCATGATGATGATGATATCATGATGAGATGATGATGATGATGAGATGATGATGATGATATCATGATGATGATGATGATGATGATGATGATGATATCATGATTATGATAATGATGATGATATCATGATGATGATGATGATGATATCATGATGATGATGATGATGATGATATCATTATGATGATGATGATGATGATGATGATATCATGATGATGATGATGATGATGATGATATCATGATGATGATGATGATGATGATGATGATGATGATGATGATGATGATGATATCATGATGATGATGATGATGATGATATCATGATGATGATATCATGATGATGATGATGATGATATCATGATGATGATGATATCATGATGATGATGATATCATGATGATGATATCATGATGATGATATCATGATGATGATGATATCATGATGATGATGATGATGATGATATGATGATGATGATGATGATGATGATGATATGATGATGATGATATCATGATGAAGATGATGATGATGATGATGATGATATCATGATGATGATATCATGATGAAGATGATGATGATGATGATATCATGATGATGATATCATGATGATGATATGATGATATGATGATATGATGATGATGATGATGATATCATGAAGAGATGATGATGATGATGATGATGATGATGATGATATCATGATGAGATGATGATGATGATGATATCATGATGAGATGATGATGATGATGATGATGATGATATCATGATGAGATGATGATAATGATATCATGATGAGATGATGATAATGATGATATCATGATGAGATGATGATGATGATGATGATGATGATGATGATGATGATATCATGATGAGATGATGATGATGATATCATGATGAGGTGATGATGATGATGATATCATGAAGAGATGATGATGATGATGATGATATCATGATGATATCATGATGATGATGATATCATGATGATATCATGATGATGATGATATCATGATGATGATGATATCATGATGATTATATCATGATTATGATGATGATGATATCATGATGATGATATCATGATGATGATGATGATGATATCATGATGATGATATCATGATGATGATGATGATGATGAAGAAGATGATGATGATGATGATGATGATGATGATATCATGATGATGATGATGATATCATGATGATGATGATGATATCATGATGATGATGATATCATGATGATGATGATGATGATGATATCATGATGATGATGATGATGATATCATGATGATGATGATATCACGATGATGATATCATGATGATGATGATGATGATGATGAGGATGATGATGATATGATGATGATGATATCATGATGAAGATGATGATGATGATGATGATGATATCATGATGATGATATCATGATGATGATGATGATATCATGATGATGATATCATGATGATGATATCATGATGATGATGATGATGATGATGATGATGATGATGATGATGATGATATGATGATGATGATGATGATGATGATATCATGAAGAGATGATGATGATGATGATGATGATGATGATATCATGATGATGATGATGATGATGATATCATGATGAGATGATGATGATGATGATATCATGATGAGATGATGATGATGATGATGATGATGATGATGATATCATGATGAGATGATGATAATGATGATATCATGATAAGATGATGATGATGATGATGATGATGATATCATGATGAGATGATGATGATGATATCATGAAGAGGTGATGATGATGATGATGATATCATGAAGAGATGATGATGATGATGATGATGATATCATGATGATGATGATGATGATGATGATGAAGAAGATGATGATGATGATGATGATGACGATGATGATGATATCATGATGATGATATCATGATGATGATGATGATGATGATATCATGATGATGATGATGATGATATCATGATGATGATGATATCACGATGATGATATCATGATGATGATGATGATGATGATGAGGATGATGATGATATGATGATGATGATATCATGATGAAGATGATGATGATGATGATGATGATGATATCATGATGATGATATCATGATGATGATGATGATATCATGATGATGATATCATGATGATGATATCATGATGATGATGATGATGATGATGATGATGATGATGATGATGATGATATGATGATGATGATGATGATGATATCATGAAGAGATGATGATGATGATGATGATATCATGATGATGATGATGATGATGATATCATGATGAGATGATGATGATGATGATATCATGATGAGATGATGATGATGATGATGATGATGATGATATCATGATGAGATGATGATAATGATGATATCATGATAAGATGATGATGATGATGATGATGATGATGATATCATGATGAGATGATGATGATGATATCATGATGAGGTGATGATGATGATGATGATATCATGAAGAGATGATGATGATGATGATGATATCATGATGATGATGATGATGATAATATCATGATGATGATGATGATGATGATGAAGAAGATGATGATGATGATGACGATGATGATGATATCATGATGATGATATCATGATGATGATGATGATATCATGATGATGATATCATGATGATGATATCATGATGATGATGATGATGATGATGATATCATCATGATGATGATGATGATGATATCATGATGATGATATCATGATGATGATGATGATGATGATATCATGATGATGATATCATGATGATGATATCATGATGATGATATGATGATGATGATATCATGATGATGATATCATGATGATGATATGATGATGATGATGATGATGATGATATCATGAAGAGATGATGATGATGATGATGATGATGATGATGATATCATGATGAGATGATGATGATGATGATGATGATATCATGATGATGATGATATCATGATGAGATGATGATGATAATGATATGATGATGATGATGATGATGATGATGATGATGATGATATCATGATGATGATGATATCATGATGATGATGATATCATGATGAGATGATGATGATGATGATGATGATGATGATGATGATATCATGATGATGATGATGATGATGATATCATGATGATGATGATGATGATGAGATGATGATGATGATATCATGATGATGATGATGATGATAATATCATGATGATGATGATGATGATAATATCATGATGATGATGATATCATGATGAGATGATGATGATGATGATGATGATGATATCATGATGATGATGATATCATGATGAGATGATGATGATGATGAGATGATGATGATGATATCATGATGATGATGATGATGATGATATCATGATTATGATAATGATGATGATATCATGATGATGATGATGATGATATCATGATGATGATGATGATGATGATATCATTATGATGATGATGATGATGATGATGATATCATGATGATGATGATGATGATGATATCATGATGATGATGATGATGATGATGATGATGATGATATCATGATGATGATGATGATGATGATATCATGATGATGATATCATGATGATATCATGATGATGATGATATCATGATGATATCATGATGATGATGATATCATGATGATGATATCATGATGATGATATCATGATGATGATGATATCATGATGATGATGATGATGATGATATGATGATGATGATGATGATGATGATGATGATATGATGATGATGATATCATGATGAAGATGATGATGATGATGATGATGATGATGATATCATGATGATGATATCATGATGAAGATGATGATGATGATGATATCATGATGATGATATCATGATGATGATATGATGATATGATGATATGATGATGATGATGATGATATCATGAAGAGATGATGATGATGATGATGATGATGATGATATCATGATGATGATGATGATGATGATATCATGATGAGATGATGATGATGATGATATCATGATGAGATGATGATGATGATGATGATGATGATATCATGATGAGATGATGATAATGATGATATCATGATGAGATGATGATGATGATGATGATGATGATATCATGATGAGATGATGATGATATCATGATGAGGTGATGATGATGATGATATCATGAAGAGATGATGATGATGATGATGATATCATGATGATATCATGATGATGATGATATCATGATGATATCATGATGATGATGATATCATGATGATGATGATATCATGATGATTATATCATGATTATGATGATGATGATATCATGATGATGATATCATGATGATGATGATGATGATATCATGATGATGATATCATGATGATGATGATGATGATGAAGAAGATGATGATGATGATGATGATGATGATATCATGATGATGATGATGATATCATGATGATGATGATATCATGATGATGATGATGATGATGATATCATGATGATGATGATGATGATATCATGATGATGATGATATCACGATGATGATATCATGATGATGATGATGATGATGATGAGGATGATGATGATATGATGATGATGATATCATGATGAAGATGATGATGATGATGATGATGATGATATCATGATGATGATATCATGATGATGATGATGATATCATGATGATGATATCATGATGATGATATCATGATGATGATGATGATGATGATGATGATGATGATGATGATGATGATGATGATGATGATGATATGATGATGATGATGATGATGATGATATCATGAAGAGATGATGATGATGATGATGATGATGATATCATGATGATGATGATGATATCATGATGAGATGATGATGATGATGATATCATGATGAGATGATGATGATGATGATGATGATGATGATATCATGATGAGATGATGATAATGATGATATCATGATAAGATGATGATGATGATGATGATGATGATGATGATGATGATATCATGATGAGATGATGATGATGATATCATGATGAGATGATGATGATGATATCATGATGAGGTGATGATGATGATGATGATATCATGAAGAGATGATGATGATGATGATGATGATATCATGATGATGATGATGATGATAATATCATGATGATGATGATGATGATGATGAAGAAGATGATGATGATGATAATGATGATGACGATGATGATGATATCATGATGATGATATCATGATGATGATATGATGATGATGATGATGATGATGATGATATCATGATGATGATATCATCATGATGATGATGATGATGATATCATGATGATGATGATGATGATGATGATATCATGATGATGATATCATGATGATGATATCATGATGATGATATCATGATGATGATATGATGATGATGATATCATGATGATGATATCATGATGATGATATGATGATGATGATGATGATGATGATGATATCATGATGAGATGATGATGATGATGATGATGATGATGATGATATCATGATGAGATGATGATGATGATGATGATGATATCATGATGATGATGATATCATGATGAGATGATGATGATAATGATATGATGATGATGATGATGATGATGATGATGATATCATGATGATGATGATATCATGATGAGATGATGATGATGATGATGATGATGATGATGATATCATGATGATGATGATGATGATGATATCATGATGATGATGATGATGATGAGATGATGATGATGATGAGATGATGATGATGATATCATGATGATGATGATGATGATAATATCATGATGATGATGATGATGATAATATCATGATGATGATGATATCATGATGAGATGATGATGATGATGATGATGATATCATGATGATGATGATATCATGATGAGATGATGATGATGATGAGATGATGATGATGATATCATGATGATGATGATGATGATGATGATGATGATGATGATATCATGATTATGATAATGATGATGATATCATGATGATGATGATGATGATATCATGATGATGATGATGATGATGATATCATTATGATGATGATGATGATGATGATGATATCATGATGATGATGATGATGATGATATCATGATGATGATGATGATATCATGATGATGATGATGATATCATGATGATGATGATGATGATATCATGATGATGATGATATCATGATGATGATGATATCATGATGATGATATCATGATGATGATATCATGATGATGATGATATCATGATGATGATGATGATGATGATGATATGATGATGATGATGATGATGATGATGATGATGATGATGATGATGATGATGATATGATGATGATGATGATATCATGATGAAGATGATGATGATGATGATGATGATGATATCATGATGATGATATCATGATGAAGATGATGATGATGATGATATCATGATGATGATATCATGATGATGATATGATGATATGATGATGATGATGATGATATCATGAAGAGATGATGATGATGATGATGATGATGATATCATGATGATGATGATGATGATGATATCATGATGAGATGATGATGATGATGATATCATGATGAGATGATGATGATGATGATGATGATGATGATATCATGATGAGATGATGATAATGATGATATCATGATGAGATGATGATGATGATGATGATGATGATGATGATATCATGATGAGATGATGATGATGATATCATGATGAGGTGATGATGATGATGATATCATGAAGAGATGATGATGATGATGATGATATCATGAAGAGATGATGATGATGATGATGATATCATGATGATGATGATGATGATGATGATGATATCATGATGAGATGATGATGATGATGATATCATGATGAGATGATGATAATGATGATATCATAATGAGATGATGATGATGATGATGATGATGATGATATCATGATTAGATGATGATGATGATATCATGATGAGGTGATGATGATGATGATATCATGATGAGGTGATGATGATGATGATGATGATGATGATGATGATGATGGTGATATCATGATGAGATGATGATGATGATGATGATATCATGATGATCATGATGATGATATCATGATGAGATGATGATGATGATGATGATATCATGATGAAATGATGATGATGATGATGATGATGATGATGATATCATGATGATGATGATGATGATGATATCATGATGATGATGATGAAGATGATGATATCATGATGATGATGATGATGATGATGATGATGATATCATGATGATGATGATGATGATGATATCATGATGATGATGATGAAGATGATGATATCATGATGATGATGATGATGATGATGATGATGATATCATGATGATGATGATGATGATGATATCATGATGATGATGATGATGATATCATGATGATGATGATGATGATGATATCATGTTGATATGATGATGATGATGATGATGATATCATGATGATGATGATATCATGATGAGATGATGATGATGATATCATGATGAGATGAAGATGATGATGATGATATCATGATGATGATGATATCATGATGATGATGATGATGATGATGATGATGATGATGATGATATCATGATGATGATGATATCATGATGAGATGATGATGAGATGATGATGATGATGATGATGATGATGATGATGATGATGATGATGATGATGATATCATGATGATGATGATATCATGATGATGATGATGATGATGATGATGATGATGATATCATGATGATGAAGATATCATGATGAGATGATGATGAGATGATGATGATGATGATGATATCATGATGATGATGATGATGATGATGATGATGATGATGATATGATGATGATGATGATATCATGATGATGATGATGATGATGATGATGATATGATGATGATGATGATATCATGATGATGATGATGATGATGATGATGATATCATGATGATGATGATATCATGATGAGATGATGATGATGAGATGATGATGATGATGATATCATGATGATGATGATGAGATGATGATGATGATATCATGATGATGATGATGATGATGATGATGATAATATCATGATGATGATGATGATGATGATGATGATGATGATGATATCATGATGATTATGATATCATGATGAGATGATGATGATGATGAGATGATGATGATGATGATGATGATGATGATGATGATGATGATATCATGATGATGATGATATCATGATGAGATGATGATGATGAGATGATGATGATGATATCATGATGATGATGATGATGATGATATCATGATGATGATGATATCATGATGAGATGATGAGATGATGATGATGAGATGATGATGATGATGATAATATCATGATGATGATGATGATGATATCATGATTATGATAATGATGATGATATCATGATGATGATATCATGATGATGATGATGATGATATCATGATGATGATGATGATGATGATGATGATATCATGATGATGATGATGATGATGATGATGATGATGATGATGATATCATGATGATGATATCATGATGATGATGATGATGATATGATGATGATGATGATGATGATGATGATGATGATATCATGATGATGATGATGATGATGATATCATGATGATGATATCATGATGATGATGATGATGATGATGATGATATGATGATGATGATGATGATGATGATATGATGATGAAGATGATGATGATGATGATATCATGATGATGATATCATGATGAAGATGATGAAGATGATGATGATGATGATATCATGATGATGATATCATGATGATGATATCATGATGATGATGATATGATGATATGATGATGATGATGATGATATGATGATATGATGATATGATGATGATATGATGATATCATGATGAGATGATGATGATGATATCATGATATCATGATGAGATGATGATGATGATGATGATATCATGAAGAGATGATGATGATGATGATGATGATATCATGATGATGATGATGATGATGATGATGATGATGATGATGATGATATCGTGATGATGATATCATGATGATGATGATGATGATGATGATATCATGATGATGATATCATGATGATGATGATGATGATGATATCATGATGATGATATCATGTTGATATGATGATGATATGATGATGATGATGATGATGATGATGATGATGATGATATCATGATGATGATGATGATATCATGATGATGATATCATGATGATGATATCATGATGATGATGATGATATCATGATGATGATGATATCATGATGATGATGATGATGATGATATCATGATGATGATGATGATATCATGATGATGATGATGATATCATGATGATGATGATGATATCATGATGATGATGATGATGATGATATGATGATGATGATGATATCATGATGAAGATGATGATGATGATGATGATGATGATGATGATGATATGATGATGATGATGAAGATGATGATGATGATGATGATGATGATGATGATGATATGATGATATGATGATGATGATGATGATGATGATATGATGATATCATGATGATGATGATGATATGATGATGATGATATGATGATATCATGATGAGATGATGATGATGATATGATGATATCATGATGAGATGACGATGATGATGATATCATGAAGAGATGATGATGATGATGATGATGATGATGATGATGATATGATGATGATGATGATGATGATGATGATGATGATGATGATGATGATGATGATGATGATGATATCGTGATGATGATATGATGATGATGATATCGTGATGATGATATGATGATGATGATGATGATGATATCATGATGATGATATCATGATGATGATGATGATGATGATGATATCATGATGATGATATCATGTTGATATGATGATGATATCATGATGATGATGATGATGATATGATGATGATGATGATGATGATGATATCATGATGATGATGATGATGATGATGATATCATGATGATGATGATGATGATGATATCATGATGATGATGATATCATGATGATGATGATATCATGATGATGATATCATGATGATGATGATGATGATGATGATATCATGATGATGATGATGATATCATGATGATGATGATGATGATGATGATATCATGATGATGATGATGATGATGATATCATGATGATGATGATGATGATGATGATGATGATGATGATGATGATGATGATATCATGATGATGATGATGATGATGATATCATGATGATGATGATGATATCATGATGATGATGATATCATGATGAGATGATGATGATGAGATGATGATGATGATTTCATGATGATGATGATGATGATGATAATATCATGATGATGATGATGATGATGATATCATGATGATGATGATATCATGATGAGATGATGATGATGATGATGATGATGATGATATCATGATGATGATGATATCATGATGAGATGATGATATCATGATGATGATGATGATGATGATAATATCATGATGATGATGATGATGATGATATCATGATTTCGTTAATGATGATGATATCATGATGATGATGATGATGATATCATGATGATGATGATGATGATGATGATGATATCATTATGATGATGATGATGATATCATGATGATGATGATGATGATGATATCATGATGATGATGATGATATGATGATGATGATGATGATGATGATGATATCATGATGATGATGATGATATGATGATGATGATGATGATGATGATGATGATGATGATATCATGATGATGATGATGATGATGATGATGATATCATGATGATGATGATGATGATATCATGATGATGATGATATCATGATGATATCATGATGATGATGATATCATGATGATGATATCATGATGATGATGATGATATGATGATGATGATGATGATGATGATGATGATGATGATGATATCATGATGATGATGATGATGATGATGATGATATCATGATGATGATGATGATGATATCATGATGATGATGATATCATGATGATATCATGATGATGATGATATCATGATGATATCATGATGATGATGATATCATGATGATGATGATATCATGATGATTATATCATGATTATGATGATGATGATATCATGATGATGATATCATGATGATGATATCATGATGATGATGATGATGATATCATGATGATGATATCATGATGATGATGATGATGATGATGATGATGATGATATCATGATGATGATGATGATATCATGATGATGATGATGATATCATGATGATGATGATATCATGATGATGATGATGATGATGATGATATCATGATGATGATGATGATGATATCATGATGATGATGATATCACGATGATGATATCATGATGATGATGATATCACGATGATGATATCATGATGATGATGATGATGATGATGAGGATGATGATGATGATGATGATGATGATGATGATATGATGATGAGGATATCATGATGAAGATGATGATGATATCATGATGATGATATCATGATGATGATGATAATATCATGATGATGATGATGATGATATGATGATGATGATGATGATGATGATATCATGAAGAGATGATGATGATGATGATGATATCATGATGATGATGATGATGATGATATCATGATGAGATGATGATGATGATGATGATATCATGATGAGATGATGATGATGATGATGATGATGATGATGATATCATGATGAGATGATGATAATGATGATATCATGATAAGATGATGATGATGATGATGATGATGATATCATGATGAGATGATGATGATGATATCATGATGAGATGATGATGATGATATCATGATGAGGTGATGATGATGATGATATCATGAAGAGATGATGATGATGATGATGATGATATCATGATGATGATGATGATGATAATATCATGATGATGATGATGATGATGATGAAGAAGATGATGATGATGATGATGACGATGATGATGATATCATGATGATGATATCATGATGATGATGATGATGATGATATCATGATGATGATATCATGATGATGATATCATGATGATGATATCATGATGATGATGATGATGATGATGATATCATGATGATGATATCATGATGATGATATCATGATGATGATATCATGATGATGATATCATGATGATGATGATGATGATGATATCATGATGATGATATGATGAGGATGATATCATGATGATGATATCATGATGATGATATGATGATGATGATGATGATGATGATGATGATGATGATGATATCATGATGAGATGATGATGATGATGATGATGATGATATCATGATGAGATGATGATGATGATGATGATATCATGATGATGATGATGATATCATGATGAGATGATGATGATGATGATGATGATATCGTGATGATGATATGATGATGATGATGATGATGATGATGATATCGTGATGATGATATGATGATGATGATGATGATATCATGATGATGATATCATGATGATGATGATGATGATGATATCATGATGATGATATCATGTTGATATGATGATGATATCATGATGATGATGATGATGATGATGATGATGATATCATGATGATGATGATGATGATGATATCATGATGATGATGATGATGATGATGATGATATCATGATGATGATGATGATGATGATGATGATGATGATGATGATGATGATATCATGATGATGATGATATCATGATGATGATATCATGATGATGATATCATGATGATGATGATGATGATGATGATGATATCATGATGATGATGATGATATCATGATGATGATGATGATGATGATGATATCATGATGATGATGATGATGATGATGATATCATGATGATGATGATGATGATGATGATGATGATGATGATGATGATATCATGATGATGATGATATCATGATGATGATATCATGATGATGATGATGATGATATCATGATGATGATGATGATATCATGATGATGATGATGATGATGATGATATCATGATGATGATGATGATGATGATATCATGATGATGATATCATGATGATGATGATATCATGATGATGATGATATCATGATGATGATGATATCATGATGATGATGATGATGATGATATCATGATGATGATGATGATATCATGATGATGATGATGATATCATGATGATGATGATGATATCATGATGATGATATCATGATGATGATGATATCATGATGATGATATCATGATGATGATGATATCATGATGATGATGATATCATGATGATGATGATATCATGATGATGATGATGATGATGATGATGATATCATGATGATGATGATGATGATGATATCATGATGATGATATCATGATGATGATGATGATGATATCATGATGATGATAATGATATCATGATGATGATGATGATATCATGATGATGATGATATCATGATGATGATGATGATGATGATGATGATATCATGATGATGATGATGATGATGATGATATCATGATGATGATGATATCACGATGATGATATCATGATGATGATGATGATGATGATGATGATATCATGATGATGATGATATCATGATGATGATGATGAAATGATGATGATGATGATATGATGATGATGATATCATGATGAAGATGATGATGATATCATGATGATGATATCATGATGAAGATGATGATGATGATGATGATATCATGATGATGATATCATGATGATGATATGATGATATGATGATATGATGATGATGATGATGATATCATGAAGAGATGATGATGATGATGATGATATCATGATGATGATGATGATGATGATATCATGATGAGATGATGATGATGATGATGATGATGATATCATGATGAGATGATGATGATGATGATGATGATGATGATGATGATGATGATGATGATGATATCATGATGAGATGATGATAATGATGATATCATGATGAGATGATGATGATGATGATGATGATGATATCATGATGAGATGATGATGATGATATCATGATGAGGTGATGATGATGATGATATCATGAAGAGATGATGATGATGATGATGATGATGATGAGATGATGATGATGATGATGATGATGATGATATCATGATGAGATGATGATGATGATTATATCATGATGAGATGATGATGATGATGATATCATGATGAGATGATGATAATGATGACATCATGATGAGATGATGATGATGATGATATCATGATTAGATGATGATGATGATATCATGATGAGGTGATGATGATGATGATATCATGATGATATCATGATGATGATGATATCATGATGATATCATGATGATGATGATATCATGATGATGATGATATCATGATGATTATATCATGATTATGATGATGATGATATCATGATGATGATATCATGATGATGATGATGATGATATCATGATGATGATGATGATGATGAAGAAGATGATGATGATGATGATGATGATGATATCATGATGATGATGATGATATCATGATGATGATGATGATATCATGATGATGATGATATCATGATGATGATGATGATGATGATGATATCATGATGATGATGATGATGATATCATGATGATGATGATATCACGATGATGATATCACGATGATGATGATGATGAGGATGATGATGATGATATGATGATGATGATGATGATGATATTATGATGATGATATCATGATGAAGATGATGATGATGATATCATGATGATGATATCATGATGATGATGATGATATCATGATGATGATATCATGATGATGATATCATGATGATGATATCATGATGATGATGATGATGATGATATGATGATATGATGATGATGATGATGATGATATCATGAAGAGATGATGATGATGATGATGATATCATGATGATGATGATGATGATGATGATGATATCATGATGAGATGATGATGATGATGATATCATGATGAGATGATGATGATGATGATGATATCATGATGAGATGATGATAATGATGATATCATGATAAGATGATGATGATGATGATGATGATGATGATATCATGATGAGATGATGATGATGATATCATGATGAGGTGATGATGATGATGATATCATGAAGAGATGATGATGATGATGATGATGATATCATGATGATGATGATGATGATAATATCATGATGATGATGAAGAAGATGATGATGATGATGATGACGATGATGATGATATCATGATGATGATATCATGATGATGATGATGATGATGATATCATGATGATGATATCATGATGATGATGATGATGATGATGATATCATGATGATGATATCATGATGATGATGATGATGATATCATGATGATGATATCATGATGATGATATCATGATGATGATGATGATGATGATATCATGATGATGATATCATGATGATGATATGATGATGATGATATGATGATGATGATATCATGATGATGATATCATGATGATGATATGATGATGATGATGATGATGATATCATGATGAGATGATGATGATGATGATGATATCATGATGAGATGATGATGATGATATCATGATGAGATGATGATGATGATGATGATGATATCATGATGAGATGATGATGATGATATCATGATGATGATGATATCATGATGAGATGATGATGATAATGATATCATGATGATGATGATGATGATGATGATATCATGATGATGATGATATCATGATGAGATGATGATGATGATGATGATGATGATGATATCATGATGATGATGATATCATGATGAGATGATGATGATGATGATGATGATGATGATGATGATGATGAGATGATGATGATGATGATATCATGATGAGATGATGATAATGATGATATCATGATGAGATGATGATGATGATGATGATGATGATATCATGATTAGATGATGATGATGATATCATGATGAGGTGATAATGATGATGATATCATGATGATGATGATGATGATATCATGATGATGATGATATCACGATGATGATATCACGATGATGATGATGATGAGGATGATGATGATGATATGATGATGATGATGATGATGATGATATTATGATGATGATATCATGATGAAGATGATGATGATGATGATGATGATATCATGATGATGATATCATGATGATGATGATGATATCATGATGATGATATCATGATGATGATATCATGATGATGATATCATGATGATGATGATGATGATATGATGATATGATGATGATGATGATGATGATATCATGAAGAGATGATGATGATGATGATGATATCATGATGATGATGATGATGATGATGATGATATCATGATGAGATGATGATGATGATGATATCATGATGAGATGATGATGATGATGATGATATCATGATGAGATGATGATAATGATGATATCATGATAAGATGATGATGATGATGATGATGATGATGATATCATGATGAGATGATGATGATGATATCATGATGAGGTGATGATGATGATGATATCATGAAGAGATGATGATGATGATGATGATGATATCATGATGATGATGATGATGATAATATCATGATGATGATGAAGAAGATGATGATGATGATGATGACGATGATGATGATATCATGATGATGATATCATGATGATGATGATGATGATGATATCATGATGATGATATCATGATGATGATGATGATGATGATGATATCATGATGATGATATCATGATGATGATGATGATGATGATGATATCATGATGATGATATCATGATGATGATATCATGATGATGATGATGATGATGATATCATGATGATGATATCATGATGATGATATCATGATGATGATGATGATGATGATATCATGATGATGATATCATGATGATGATATGATGATGATGATATGATGATGATGATATCATGATGATGATATCATGATGATGATATGATGATGATGATGATGATGATATCATGATGAGATGATGATGATGATGATGATGATATCATGATGAGATGATGATGATGATATCATGATGATGATGATATCATGATGAGATGATGATGATAATGATATCATGATGATGATGATGATGATGATGATATCATGATGATGATGATATCATGATGAGATGATGATGATGATGATGATGATGATGATGATGATGAGATGATGATGATGATGATATCATGATGAGATGATGATGATGATGATATCATGATGAGATGATGATGATGATGATGATGATATCATGATTAGATGATGATGATGATATCATGATGAGGTGATAATGATGATGATATCATGATGATGATGATGATGATGGTGATATCATGATGAGATGATGATGATGATGATGATATCATGATGATCATGATGATGATATCATGATGATCATGATGATGATATCATGATGAGATGATGATGATGATGATGATGATATCATGATGAAATGATGATGATGATGATGATGATGATGATGATGATATCATGATGATCATGATGATGATGATGATATCATGATGATCATGATGATGATATCATGATGAGATGATGATATCATGATGATGATGATGATGATGATATCATGATGATGATGATGATGATGATGATGATGATATCATGATGATGATGATGATGATGATATCATGATGATGATGATGAAGATGATGATGATATGATGAAATCATGATGAGATGATGATATCATGATGATGATGATGATGATGATGATATCATGATGATGATGATATCATGATGATGATGATATCATGATGATGATGATGAAGATGATGATATCATGATGATGATGATGATGATGATGATATCATGATGATGATGATGATGATGATATCATGATGATGATGATGATGATGATATCATGATGATGATGATGATGATGATGATGATATCATGTTGATATGATGATGATGATGATGATATCATGATGAGATGATGATGATGATGATGATGATGATATCATGATGATGATGATGATGATATCATGATGATGATGATGATGATATCATGATGATGATGATATCATGATGAGATGATGATGATGATGATATCATGATGAGATGAAGATGATGATGATGATATCATGATGATGATGATGATGATGATATCATGATGATGATGATATCATGATGATGATGATATCATGATGAGATGATGATGAGATGATGATGAGATGATGATGATGATGATGATGATGATGATATCATGATGATGATGATATCAAGATGAAGATGATGATGATGATATCATGATGATGATGATATCATGATGATGATGATGATGATGATGATATCATGATGATGATGATATCATGATGATGATGATATCATGATGAGATGATGATGAGATGATGATGAGATGATGATGATGATGATGATATCATGATGATGATGATATCATGATGATGATGATGATGATGATGATGATATCATGATGATGAAGATATCATGATGAGATGATGATGAGATGATGATGATGATGATGATATGATGATGATGATGATGATGATGATGATGATGATGATGATATCATGATGATGATGATGATGATGATATCATGATGATGATGATATCATGATGAGATGATGATGATGAGATGATGATGATGATGATGATATCATGATGATGATGATGAGATGATGATGATGATATCATGATGATGATGATATCATGATAATGATATCATGATGATGATGATATCATGATGATGATGATATCATGATGATGATGATGATGATGATGATGATATCATGATGATGATGATGATGATATCATGATGATGATATCATGATGATGATGATGATATCATGATGATGATAATGATATCATGATGATGATGATGATATCATGATTATGATGATATCATGATGATAATGATGATGATGATGATATCATGATGATGATGATGATGATGATGATATCATGATGATGATGATATCACGATGATGATATCATGATGATGATGATGATGATGATGATGATATCATGATGATGATGATATCATGATGATGATGATGATATGATGATGATGATGATGATGATGATATGATGATGATGATATCATGATGAAGATGATGATGATATCATGATGATGATATCATGATGAAGATGATGATGATGATGATATCATGATGATGATATGATGATATGATGATATCATGATGATGATGATGATATCATGAAGAGATGATTATGATGATATCATGATGATGATGATGATGATGATATCATGATGAGATGATGATGATGATGATATCATGATGAGATGATGATGATGATGATGATGATGATGATGATGATGATATCATGATGAGATGATGATGATGATGATGATGATGATGATGATGATGATGATGATGATGATGATGATATCATGATGAGATGATGATGATGATATCATGATGAGATGATGATGATGATATCATGATGAGGTGATGATGATGATGATGATATCATGAAGAGATGATGATGATGATGATGATATCATGATGATGATGATGATGATGATGATATCATGATGAGATGATGATGATGATTATATCATGATGAGATGATGATGATGATGATGATATCATGATGAGATGATGATAATGATGACATCATGATGAGATGATGATGATGATGATGATGATGATGATGATATCATGATGAGGTGATGATGATGATGATGATATCATGATGATGATGATGATGATGATGATGATGGTGATATCATGATGAGATGATGATGATGATGATGATGATATCATGATGATCATGATGATGATATCATGATGAGATGATGATGATGATGATGATGATGATGATATCATGATGAAATGATGATGATGATGATGATGATGATGATATCATGATGATCATGATGATGATGATGATATCATGATGATATGATGAAATCATGATGAGATGATGATATCATGATGATGATGATGATGATGATATCATGATGATGATGATGATGATATCATGATGATGATGATGATGATGATGATATCATGATGATGATGATGAAGATGATGATATCATGATGATGATGATGATGATGATGATGACGATATCATGATGATGATGATGATGATGATGATATCATGATGATGATGATGATGATGATATCATGATGATGATGATGATGATATCATGATGATGATGATATCATGTTGATATGATGATGATGATGATGATGATATCATGATGATGATGATATCATGATGAGATGATGATGATGATGATGATGATGATGATGATGATGATGATGATATCATGATGAGATGATGATGATGATATCATGATGAGGTGATGATGATGATGATGATATCATGAAGAGATGATGATGATGATGATGATATCATGATGATGATGATGATGATGATGATGATGATATCATGATGAGATGATGATGATGATTATATCATGATGAGATGATGATGATGATGATGATATCATGATGAGATGATGATAATGATGACATCATGATGAGATGATGATGATGATGATGATGATGATGATATCATGATTAGATGATGATGATGATATCATGATGAGGTGATGATGATGATGATATCATGATGATGATGATGATGATGATGATGATGGTGATATCATGATGAGATGATGATGATGATGATGATATCATGATGATCATGATGATGATATCATGATGAGATGATGATGATGATGATATCATGATGAAATGATGATGATGATGATGATGATATCATGATGATCATGATGATGATGATGATATCATGATGAGATGTTGAAATCATGATGAGATGATGATATCATGATGATGATGATGATGATATCATGATGATGATGATGATGATATCATGATGATGATGATGATGATATCATGATGATGATGATGAAGATGATGATATCATGATGATGATGATGATGATGATGATGACGATATCATGATGATGATGATGATGATATCATGATGATGATGATGATGATGATATCATGATGATGATGATGATGATATCATGATGATGATGATATCATGTTGATATGATGATGATGATGATATCATGATGATGATGATATCATGATGAGATGATGATGATGATGATATCATGATGAGATGAAGATGATGATGATGATATCATGATGATGATGATATCATGATGATGATGATGATGATGATGATGATGATATCATGATGATGATGATATCATGATGAGATGATGATGAGATGATGATGAGATGTTGATGATGATGATGATGATATCATGATGATGATGATATCATGATGATGATGATGATGATGATGATGGTGATATTATGATGATGAAGATATCATGATGAGATGATGATGAGATGATGATGATGATGATGATGATATCATGATGATGATGATGATGATGATGATGATATGATGATGATGATGATATCATGATGATGATGATGATGATGATATCATGATGATGATGATATCATGATGAGATGATGATGATGAGATGATGATGATGATGATGATATCATGATGATGATGATGAGATGATGATGATGATATCATGATGATGATGATGATGATGATGATGATGATGATGATAATATCATGATGATGATGATGATGATGATAATATCATGATGATGATGATGATGATGATATCATGATGATGATGATATCATGATGAGATGATGATGATGAGATGATGATGATGATGATGAGATGATGATGATGATGATATCATGATGATGATGATATCATGATGAGATGATGATGATGAGATGATGATGATGATATCATGATGATGATGATGATGATGATATCATGATGATGATGATATCATGATGAGATGATGATGATGAGATGATGATGATGATGATATCATGATGATGATGATGATGATGATGATAATATCATGATGATGATGATGATGATATCATGATTATGATAATGATGATGATATCATGATGATGATGATGATGATGATGATGATGATGATGATGATGATGATATCGATGATGATAATATCATGATGATGATGATATCATGATGATGATATCATGATGATGATGATGATATCATGATGATGATGATGATATCATGATGATGATATCATGATGATGATGATGATGATGATGATATGATGATGATGATGATGATGATGATGATATGATGATGAAGATGATGATGATGATGATATCATGATGATGATGATATGATGATATGATGATGATGATGATGATATCATGATGATGATATCATGATGATGATATCATGATGATGATGATATGATGATATGATGATGATGATGATGATGATATGATGATATGATGATATCATGATGAGATGATGATGATGATATCATGATATCATGATGAGATGATGATGATGATGATGATATCATGAAGAGATGATGATGATGATGATGATGATGATATCATGATGATGATGATGATGATGATGATGATGATGATGATGATGATGATGATATCATGATGATGATGATGATGATGATATCATGATGATGATGATGATGATGATGATATCATGATGATGATGATGATGATGATATCATGATGATGATGATGATGATGATGATGATGATGATGATGATATCATGTTGATATGATGATGATGATGATGATATCATGATGATGATGATATCATGATGAGATGATGATGAGATGATGATGAGATGAAGATGATGATGATGATATCATGATGATGATGATATCATGATGATGATGATGATGATATCATGATGATGATGATATCATGATGATGATGATATCATGATGAGATGATGATGAGATGATGATGAGATGATGATGATGATGATGATATCATGATGATGATGATATCATGATGAGATGATGATGAGATGATGATGAGATGATGATGATGATGATGATATCATGATGATGATGATATCATGATGATGATGATGATGATGATGATGATATCATGATGATGAAGATATCATGATGAGATGATGATGAGATGATGATGATGATGATGATGATGATGATGATGATGATGATGATGATATGATGATGATGATGATATCATGATGATGATGATGATATCATGATGATGATGATGATGATGATGATGATGATATCATGATGATGATGATATCATGATGAGATGATGATGATGAGATGATGATGATGATGATGATATCATGATGATGATGATGATGATGATGATATCATGATGATGATGATGATGATGATATCATGATGATGATGATGATATCATGATGATGATATCATGATGATGATGATATCATGATGATGATGATATCATGATGATGATGATATCATGATGATGATGATGATGATGATGATGATGATATCATGATGATGATGATGATGATGATATCATGATGATGATATCATGATGATGATGATGATGATATCATGATGATGATGATGATGATATCATGATGATGATAATGATATCATGATGATGATGATGATATCATGATGATGATGATATCATGATGATGATGATGATGATGATGATATCATGATGATGATGATGATGATGATGATATCATGATGATGATGATATCACGATGATGATATCATGATGATGATGATGATGATGATGATGATGATGATATCATGATGATGATGATATCATGATGATGATGATGATATGATGATGATGATGATGATGATGATGATGATGATATGATGATGATGATATCATGATGAAGATGATGATGATATCATGATGATGATATCATGATGAAGATGATGATGATGATGATATCATGATGATAATATCATGATGATGATATGATGATATGATGATATCATGATGATGATGATGATATCATGAAGAGATGATGATGATGATGATGATGATATCATGATGATGATGATGATGATGATATCATGATGAGATGATGATGATGATGATATCATGATGAGATGATGATGATGATGATGATGATGATGATGATGATGATATCATGATGAGATGATGATAATGATGATATCATGATGAGATGATGATGATGATGATGATGATGATGATGATGATGATATCATGATGAGATGATGATGATGATATCATGATGAGGTGATGATGATGATGATATCATGAAGAGATGATGATGATGATGATGATATCATGATGATGATGATGATGATGATGATGATGATATCATGATGAGATGATGATGATGATTATATCATGATGAGATGATGATGATGATGATATCATGATGAGATGATGATAATGATGACATCATGATGAGATGATGATGATGATGATGATATCATGATTAGA
Organism: Pelodytes ibericus; assembly: GCA_036172795.1. Classification (NCBI taxonomy): domain Eukaryota; kingdom Metazoa; phylum Chordata; class Amphibia; order Anura; family Pelodytidae; genus Pelodytes; species Pelodytes ibericus. Next base: position 79,735,712 of record CM069861.1, on the reverse strand, counting down.
TGATGATGATGATATCATGATGAGGTGATGATGATGATGATATCATGATGATGATGATGATGATGATGATGATGGTGATATCATGATGAGATGATGATGATGATGATGATATCATGATGATCATGATGATGATATCATGATGAGATGATGATGATGATGATATCATGATGAAATGATGATGATGATGATGATGATATCATGATGATCATGATGATGATGATGATATCATGATGATATGATGAAATCATGATGAGATGATGATATCATGATGATGATGATGATGATGATATCATGATGATGATGATGATGATGATGATGATATCATGATGATGATGATGAAGATGATGATATCATGATGATGATGATGATGATGATGATGATGATGATGATGATATCATGATGATGATGATGATGATGATGATATCATGATGATGATGATGATGATGATGATATCATGATGATGATGATGATGATGATGATATCATGATGATGATGATGATGATGATATCATGTTGATATGATGATGATGATGATGATATCATGATGATGATGATATCATGATGAGATGATGATGATGATGATATCATGATGAGATGAAGATGATGATGATGATATCATGATGATGATGATATCATGATGATGATGATGATGATGATGATGATGATGATGATGATGATATCATGATGATGATGATATCATGATGAGATGATGATGAGATGATGTTGAGATGATGATGATGATGATGATGATGATATCATGATGATGATGATATCATGATGATGATGATGATGATGATGATGATGATGATATTATGATGATGAAGATATCATGATGAGATGATGATGAGATGATGATGATGATGATGATGATATCATGATGATGATGATGATGATGATATGATGATGATGATGATATCATGATGATGATGATGATGATATCATGATGATGATGATATCATGATGAGATGATGATGATGAGATGATGATGATGATGATGATATCATGATGATGATGAGATGATGATGATGATATCATGATGATGATGATGATGATGATATCATGATGATGATGATATCATGATGAGATGATGATGATGAGATGATGCTGATGATATCATGATGATGATAATGATGATGATGATGAGATGATGATGATGATGATGATGATGATGATGATGATGATATCATGATGATGATGATATCATGATGAGATGATGATGATTATGATAATGATGATGATATCATGATGATGATGATGATGATGATGATGATGAGATGATGATGATGATGATGATGATGATGATGATGATGATGATGATGATGATATCGATGATGATAATATCATGATGATGATGATATCATGATGATGATGATGATATCATGATGATGATGATGATATCATGATGATGATATCATGATGATATGATGATATGATGATGATGATGATGATGATGATATGATGATGAAGATGATGATGATGATGATGATATCATGATGATGATTTCATGATGATGATATCATGATGAAGATGATGATGATGATGATGATATCATGATGATGATATCATGATGATGATATCATGATGATGATGATATGATGATATGATGATGATGATGATATGATGATATGATGATATCATGATGAGATGATGATGATGATATCATGATATCATGATGAGATGATGATGATGATGATGATGATGATGATATCATGATGATGATGATGATGATGATGATGATGATGATGATATGATGATGATGATGATGATGATGATGATGATGATGATGATGATGATATCGTGATGATGATATCATGATGATGATGATGATGATGATGATATCATGATGATGATATCATGATGATGATGATGATGATGATATCATGATGATGATATCATGTTGATATGATGATGATATCATGATGATGATGATGATGATGATGATGATATCATGATGATGATATCATGATGATGATGATGATGATGATGATGATGATATCATGATGATGATGATATCATGATGATGATGATATCATGATGATGATGATGATGATGATGATGATGATGATATGATGATGATGATGATGATGATATGATGATGATGATGATGATGATGATATGATGATGATGATGATGATGATGATGATGATATGATGATGATGATGATATCATGATGAAGATGATGATGATGATGATGATGATATGATGATATGATGATATGATGATGATGATGATGATGATGATGATATCATGATGATGATGATGATGATGATGATGATGATGATATGATGATGATGATGATGATGATATGATGATGATGATATCATGATGAAGATGATGATGATGATGATGATGATATGATGATATGATGATGATGATGATGATGATATGATGATATGATGATGATGATATCATGATGAAGATGATGATGATGATGATGATGATGATGATATGATGATATGATGATGATGATGATGATGATGATGATGATGATGATATCGTGATGATGATGATGATGATGATATCATGATGATGATATCATGATGATGATATCATGATGATGATGATGATGATGATATCATGATGATGATATCATGTTGATATGATGATGATATCATGATGATGATGATGATGATGATGATATGATGATGATGATGATGATGATGATATCATGATGATGATGATGATGATGATGATATCATGATGATGATATCATGATGATGATGATGATGATGATGATATCATGATGATGATGATGATGATATCATGATGATGATGATGATGATATCATGATGATGATGATATCATGATGATGATGATGATGTCATGATGATGATATCATGATGATGATGATATCATGATGATGATATCATGATGATGATGATATCATGATGAGATGATGATGATGATGATGATGATGATGATGATGATGATGATGATGAGATGATGATGATGATGATATCATGATGAGATGATGATAATGATGATATCATGATGAGATGATGATGATGATGATGATGATATCATGATTAGATGATGATGATGATATCATGATGAGGTGATAATGATGATGATATCATGATGATATCATGATGATGATGATGATATCACGATGATGATATCACGATGATGATGATGATGAGGATGATGATGATGATATGATGATGATGATGATGATGATGATATTATGATGATGATATCATGATGAAGATGATGATGATGATGATGATATCATGATGATGATATCATGATGATGATGATGATATCATGATGATGATATCATGATGATGATATCATGATGATGATATCATGATGATGATGATGATGATATGATGATATGATGATGATGATGATGATGATGATATCATGAAGAGATGATGATGATGATGATGATATCATGATGATGATGATGATGATGATGATGATATCATGATGAGATGATGATGATGATGATATCATGATGAGATGATGATGATGATGATGATATCATGATGAGATGATGATAATGATGATATCATGATAAGATGATGATGATGATGATGATGATGATGATATCATGATGAGATGATGATGATGATATCATGATGAGGTGATGATGATGATGATATCATGAAGAGATGATGATGATGATGATGATGATATCATGATGATGATGATGATGATAATATCATGATGATGATGAAGAAGATGATGATGATGATGATGACGATGATGATGATATCATGATGATGATATCATGATGATGATGATGATGATGATATCATGATGATGATATCATGATGATGATGATGATGATGATGATATCATGATGATGATATCATGATGATGATGATGATGATGATGATATCATGATGATGATATCATGATGATGATATCATGATGATGATGATGATGATGATATCATGATGATGATATCATGATGATGATATGATGATGATGATATGATGATGATGATATCATGATGATGATATCATGATGATGATATGATGATGATGATGATGATGATATCATGATGAGATGATGATGATGATGATGATGATATCATGATGAGATGATGATGATGATATCATGATGATGATGATATCATGATGAGATGATGATGATAATGATATCATGATGATGATGATGATGATGATGATATCATGATGATGATGATATCATGATGAGATGATGATGATGATGATGATGATGATGATGAGATGATGATGATGATGATATCATGATGAGATGATGATAATGATGATATCATGATGAGATGATGATGATGATGATGATGATATCATGATTAGATGATGATGATGATATCATGATGAGGTGATAATGATGATGATATCATGATGATGATGATGATGATGATGGTGATATCATGATGAGATGATGATGATGATGATGATATCATGATGATCATGATGATGATATCATGATGAGATGATGATGATGATGATGATGATATCATGATGAAATGATGATGATGATGATGATGATGATATCATGATGATCATGATGATGATGATGATATCATGATGATCATGATGATGATATCATGATGAGATGATGATATCATGATGATGATGATGATGATGATATCATGATGATGATGATGATGATGATGATGATGATGATATCATGATGATGATGATGATGATGATATCATGATGATGATGATGAAGATGATGATGATATGATGAAATCATGATGAGATGATGATATCATGATGATGATGATGATGATGATATCATGATGATGATGATATCATGATGATGATGATATCATGATGATGATGATGAAGATGATGATATCATGATGATGATGATGATGATGATGATATCATGATGATGATGATGATGATGATATCATGATGATGATGATGATGATATCATGATGATGATGATGATGATGATGATGATGATGATGATATCATGTTGATATGATGATGATGATGATGATATCATGATGAGATGATGATGATGATGATGATGATGATGATGATATCATGATGATGATGATGATGATATCATGATGATGATGATGATGATATCATGATGATGATGATATCATGATGAGATGATGATGATGATGATATCATGATGAGATGAAGATGATGATGATGATATCATGATGATGATGATGATGATGATATCATGATGATGATGATATCATGATGATGATGATGATGATGATATCATGATGATGATGATGATGATGATGATGATATCATGATGATGATGATGATGATGATATCATGATGATGATGATGAAGATGATGATGATATGATGAAATCATGATGAGATGATGATATCATGATGATGATGATGATGATGATATCATGATGATGATGATATCATGATGATGATGATATCATGATGATGATGATGAAGATGATGATATCATGATGATGATGATGATGATGATGATATCATGATGATGATGATGATGATGATATCATGATGATGATGATGATGATGATATCATGATGATGATGATGATGATGATGATGATGATATCATGTTGATATGATGATGATGATGATGATATCATGATGAGATGATGATGATGATGATGATGATGATGATGATGATATCATGATGATGATGATGATGATATCATGATGATGATGATGATGATATCATGATGATGATGATATCATGATGAGATGATGATGATGATGATATCATGATGAGATGAAGATGATGATGATGATATCATGATGATGATGATGATGATGATATCATGATGATGATGATATCATGATGAGATGATGATGAGATGATGATGATGATGATGATGATGATATCATGATGATGATGATATCAAGATGAAGATGATGATGATGATATCATGATGATGATGATATCATGATGATGATGATGATGATGATGATATCATGATGATGATGATATCATGATGATGATGATATCATGATGAGATGATGATGAGATGATGATGAGATGATGATGATGATGATGATATCATGATGATGATGATATCATGATGATGATGATGATGATGATGATGATATCATGATGATGAAGATATCATGATGAGATGATGATGAGATGATGATGATGATGATGATATGATGATGATGATGATGATGATGATGATGATGATGATGATGATGATGATGATATCATGATGATGATGATGATGATGATATCATGATGATGATGATATCATGATGAGATGATGATGATGAGATGATGATGATGATATCATGATGATGATGATGAGATGATGATGATGATATCATGATGATGATGATATCATGATGATGATATCATGATGATGATGATATCATGATGATGATGATATCATGATGATGATGATGATGATGATGATATCATGATGATGATGATGATGATATCATGATGATGATATCATGATGATGATGATGATATCATGATGATGATAATGATATCATGATGATGATGATGATATCATGATTATGATGATATCATGATGATGATGATGATGATGATGATATCATGATGATGATGATGATGATGATGATATCATGATGATGATGATATCACGATGATGATATCATGATGATGATGATGATGATGATATCATGATGATGATGATATCATGATGATGATGATGATATGATGATGATGATGATGATGATATGATGATGATGATATCATGATGAAGATGATGATGATATCATGATGATGATATCATGATGAAGATGATGATGATGATGATATCATGATGATGATATCATGATGATGATATGATGATATGATGATATCATGATGATGATGATGATATCATGAAGAGATGATGATGATGATATCATGATGATGATGATGATGATGATATCATGATGAGATGATGATGATGATGATATCATGATGAGATGATGATGATGATGATGATGATGATGATGATGATGATGATATCATGATGAGATGATGATGATGATGATGATGATGATGATGATGATGATATCATGATGATGATGATGATGATGATGATGATGATATGATGATGATGATGATATCATGATGATGATGATGATGATGATGATGATGATGATGATATCATGATGATGATGATATCATGATGAGTTGATGATGATGAGATGATGATGATGATGATATCATGATGATGATGATGAGATGATGATGATGATATGATGATGATGATGATGATGATGATAATATCATGATGATGATGATGATGATGATAACATGATGATGATGATATCATGATGAGATGATGATGATGATATCATGATGAGGTGATGATGATGATGATGATATCATGAAGAGATGATGATGATGATGATGATATCATGATGATGATGATGATGATGATGATGATGATATCATGATGAGATGATGATGATGATTATATCATGATGAGATGATGATGATGATGATGATATCATGATGAGATGATGATAATGATGACATCATGATGAGATGATGATGATGATGATGATGATGATGATATCATGATTAGATGATGATGATGATATCATGATGAGGTGATGATGATGATGATGATATCATGATGATGATGATGATGATGATGATGATGATGATATCATGATGATCATGATGATGATATCATGATGAGATGATGATGATGATGATGATGATATCATGATGAAATGATGATGATGATGATGATGATGATGATGATATCATGATGATCATGATGATGATGATGATATCATGATGATATGATGAAATCATGATGAGATGATGATATCATGATGATGATGATGATGATGATATCATGATGATGATGATGATGATGATATCATGATGATGATGATGATGATGATGATATCATGATGATGATGATGAAGATGATGATATCATGATGATGATGATGATGACGATATCATGATGATGATGATGATGATGATGATATCATGATGATGATGATGATGATGATATCATGATGATGATGATGATGATATCATGATGATGATGATATCATGTTGATATGATGATGATGATGATGATATCATGATGATGATGATATCATGATGAGATGATGATGATGATGATGATGATGATATCATGATGATGATGATGATGATGATGATGATGATGATATCATGATGAGATGATGATGATGATTATATCATGATGAGATGATGATGATGATGATGATATCATGATGAGATGATGATAATGATGACATCATGATGAGATGATGATGATGATGATGATGATGATATCATGATTAGATGATGATGATGATATCATGATGAGGTGATGATGATGATGATATCATGATGATGATGATGATGATGATGATGATGATGGTGATATCATGATGAGATGATGATGATGATGATGATATCATGATGATCATGATGATGATATCATGATGAGATGATGATGATGATGATATCATGATGAAATGATGATGATGATGATGATGATATCATGATGATCATGATGATGATGATGATATCATGATGATATGATGAAATCATGATGAGATGATGATATCATGATGATGATGATGATGATGATATCATGATGATGATGATGATGATGATATCATGATGATGATGATGATGATATCATGATGATGATGATGAAGATGATGATATCATGATGATGATGATGATGATGATGACGATATCATGATGATGATGATGATGATGATGATATCATGATGATGATGATGATGATGATATCATGATGATGATGATGATGATATCATGATGATGATGATATCATGTTGATATGATGATGATGATGATGATATCATGATGATGATGATATCATGATGAGATGATGATGATGATGATATCATGATGAGATGAAGATGATGATGATGATATCATGATGATGATGATATCATGATGATGATGATGATGATGATGATGATGATGATATCATGATGATGATGATATCATGATGAGATGATGATGAGATGATGATGAGATGTTGATGATGATGATGATGATATCATGATGATGATGATATCATGATGATGATGATGATGATGATGATGGTGATATTATGATGATGAAGATATCATGATGAGATGATGATGAGATGATGATGATGATGATGATGATGATGATATCATGATGATGATGATGATGATGATGATGATATGATGATGATGATGATATCATGATGATGATGATGATGATGATATCATGATGATGATGATATCATGATGAGATGATGATGATGAGATGATGATGATGATGATGATATCATGATGATGATGATGAGATGATGATGATGATATCATGATGATGATGATGATGATGATGATGATGATGATGATGATAATATCATGATGATGATGATGATGATGATGATAATATCATGATGATGATGATGATGATGATATCATGATGATGATGATATCATGATGAGATGATGATGATGAGATGATGATGATGATGATGATGATGATGATGATGATGATATCATGATGATGATGATATCATGATGAGATGATGATGATGAGATGATGATGATGATGATATCATGATGATGATGATGATGATGATGATAATATCATGATGATGATGATGATGATGATATCATGATTATGATAATGATGATGATATCATGATGATGATGATGATGATGATGATGATGATGATGATGATGATGATGATGATGATGATATCGATGATGATAATATCATGATGATGATGATATCATGATGATGATATCATGATGATGATGATGATATCATGATGATGATGATGATATCATGATGATGATATCATGATGATGATGATGATGATGATGATATGATGATGATGATGATGATGATGATATGATGATGAAGATGATGATGATGATGATGATATCATGATGATGATATCATGATGAAGATGATGATGATGATGATGATATCATGATGATGATGATATCATGATGATGATATCATGATGATGATGATGATATCATGATGATGATGATGATATCATGATGATGATATCATGATGATGATGATGATGATGATGATATGATGATGATGATGATATGATGATATGATGATGATGATGATGATGATATGATGATATGATGATATCATGATGAGATGATGATGATGATATCATGATATCATGATGAGATGATGATGATGATGATGATATCATGAAGAGATGATGATGATGATGATGATGATGATGATATCATGATGATGATGATGATGATGATGATGATGATGATGATGATGATATCATGATGATGATGATGATGATGATATCATGATGATGATGATGATGATGATGATATCATGATGATGATGATGATGATGATGATATCATGATGATGATGATGATGATGATGATATCATGATGATGATGATGATGATGATGATATCATGATGATGATGATATCATGATGAGATGATGATGATGATGATATCATGATGAGATGAAGATGATGATGATGATATCATGATGATGATGATATCATGATGATGATGATGATGATGATGATATCATGATGATGATGATGATGATATCATGATGATGATATCATGATGATGATGATGATATCATGATGATGATAATGATATCATGATGATGATGATGATATCATGATTATGATGATATCATGATGATGATGATGATGATGATGATATCATGATGATGATGATGATGATGATGATATCATGATGATGATGATATCACGATGATGATATCATGATGATGATGATGATGATGATGATGATATCATGATGATGATGATATCATGATGATGATGATGATATGATGATGATGATGATGATGATATGATGATGATGATATCATGATGAAGATGATGATGATATCATGATGATGATATCATGATGAAGATGATGATGATGATGATATCATGATGATGATATCATGATGATGATATGATGATATGATGATATCATGATGATGATGATGATATCATGAAGAGATGATGATGATGATATCATGATGATGATGATGATGATGATATCATGATGAGATGATGATGATGATGATATCATGATGAGATGATGATGATGATGATGATGATGATGATGATGATGATGATATCATGATGAGATGATGATGATGATGATGATGATGATGATGATGATGATGATGATATCATGATGAGATGATGATGATGATATCATGATGAGGTGATGATGATGATGATGATATCATGAAGAGATGATGATGATGATGATGATATCATGATGATGATGATGATGATGATGATGATGATATCATGATGAGATGATGATGATGATTATATCATGATGAGATGATGATGATGATGATGATATCATGATGAGATGATGATAATGATGACATCATGATGAGATGATGATGATGATGATGATGATGATATCATGATTAGATGATGATGATGATATCATGATGAGGTGATGATGATGATGATGATATCATGATGATGATGATGATGATGATGATGATGATGATGATGATATCATGATGATCATGATGATGATATCATGATGAGATGATGATGATGATGATGATATCATGATGAAATGATGATGATGATGATGATGATGATGATGATATCATGATGATCATGATGATGATGATGATATCATGATGATATGATGAAATCATGATGAGATGATGATATCATGATGATGATGATGATGATGATATCATGATGATGATGATGATGATGATGATATCATGATGATGATGATGATGATGATGATATCATGATGATGATGATGAAGATGATGATATCATGATGATGATGATGATGATGACGATATCATGATGATGATGATGATGATGATGATATCATGATGATGATGATGATGATGATATCATGATGATGATGATGATGATATCATGATGATGATGATATCATGTTGATATGATGATGATGATGATGATATCATGATGATGATGATATCATGATGAGATGATGATGATGATGATGATGATGATATCATGATGAGATGATGATGATGATATCATGAAGAGATGATGATGATGATGATGATATCATGATGATGATGATGATGATGATGATGATGATGATATCATGATGAGATGATGATGATGATTATATCATGATGAGATGATGATGATGATGATGATATCATGATGAGATGATGATAATGATGACATCATGATGAGATGATGATGATGATGATGATGATGATATCATGATTAGATGATGATGATGATATCATGATGAGGTGATGATGATGATGATATCATGATGATGATGATGATGATGATGATGATGGTGATATCATGATGAGATGATGATGATGATGATGATATCATGATGATCATGATGATGATATCATGATGAGATGATGATGATGATGATATCATGATGAAATGATGATGATGATGATGATGATGATATCATGATGATCATGATGATGATGATGATATCATGATGATATGATGAAATCATGATGAGATGATGATATCATGATGATGATGATGATGATGATATCATGATGATGATGATGATGATGATATCATGATGATGATGATGATGATATCATGATGATGATGATGAAGATGATGATATCATGATGATGATGATGATGATGATGACGATATCATGATGATGATGATGATGATGATGATATCATGATGATGATGATGATGATGATGATATCATGATGATGATGATGATGATATCATGATGATGATGATATCATGTTGATATGATGATGATGATGATGATATCATGATGATGATGATATCATGATGAGATGATGATGATGATGATATCATGATGAGATGAAGATGATGATGATGATATCATGATGATGATGATATCATGATGATGATGATGATGATGATGATGATGATATCATGATGATGATGATATCATGATGAGATGATGATGAGATGATGATGAGATGTTGATGATGATGATGATGATATCATGATGATGATGATATCATGATGATGATGATGATGATGGTGATATTATGATGATGAAGATATCATGATGAGATGATGATGAGATGATGATGATGATGATGATGATGATATCATGATGATGATGATGATGATGATGATGATATGATGATGATGATGATGATATCATGATGATGATGATGATGATGATATCATGATGATGATGATATCATGATGAGATGATGATGATGAGATGATGATGATGATGATGATATCATGATGATGATGATGAGATGATGATGATGATATCATGATGATGATGATGATGATGATGATGATGATGATGATGATGATGATGATAATATCATGATGATGATGATGATGATGATGATAATATCATGATGATGATGATGATGATGATATCATGATGATGATGATATCATGATGAGATGATGATGATGAGATGATGATGATGATGATGATGATGATGATGATGATGATATCATGATGATGATGATATCATGATGAGATGATGATGATGAGATGATGATGATGATATCATGATGATGATGATGATGATGATATCATGATGATGATGATATCATGATGAGATGATGATGATGAGATGATGATGATGATGATATCATGATGATGATGATGATGATATCATGATTATGATAATGATGATGATATCATGATGATGATGATGATGATGATGATGATGATGATGATGATGATGATGATATCGATGATGATAATATCATGATGATGATGATATCATGATGATGATATCATGATGATGATGATGATATCATGATGATGATGATGATATCATGATGATGATATCATGATGATGATGATGATGATGATGATATGATGATGATGATGATGATGATGATATGATGATGAAGATGATGATGATGATGATGATATCATGATGATGATATCATGATGAAGATGATGATGATGATGATGATATCATGATGATGATGATATCATGATGATGATATCATGATGATGATGATGATATCATGATGATGATGATGATATCATGATGATGATATCATGATGATGATGATGATGATGATGATATGATGATGATGATGATATGATGATATGATGATGATGATGATGATGATATGATGATATGATGATATCATGATGAGATGATGATGATGATATCATGATATCATGATGAGATGATGATGATGATGATGATATCATGAAGAGATGATGATGATGATGATGATGATGATATCATGATGATGATGATGATGATGATGATGATGATGATGATGATATCATGATGATGATGATGATGATGATATCATGATGATGATGATGATGATGATATCATGATGATGATGATGATGATGATATCATGATGATGATGATGATGATGATGATGATGATGATGATGATATCATGTTGATATGATGATGATGATGATGATATCATGATGATGATGATATCATGATGAGATGATGATGATGATGATATCATGATGAGATGAAGATGATGATGATGATATCATGATGATGATGATATCATGATGATGATGATGATGATGATATCATGATGATGATGATATCATGATGATGATGATATCATGATGAGATGATGATGAGATGATGATGAGATGATGATGATGATATCATGATGATGATGATATCATGATGATGATGATATCATGATGAGATGATGATGAGATGATGATGAGATGATGATGATGATGATGATATCATGATGATGATGATATCATGATGATGATGATGATGATGATGATGATATCATGATGATGAAGATATCATGATGAGATGATGATGAGATGATGATGATGATGATGATGATGATGATGATGATGATGATGATATGATGATGATGATGATATCATGATGATGATGATGATATCATGATGATGATGATGATGATGATGATGATGATATCATGATGATGATGATATCATGATGAGATGATGATGATGAGATGATGATAATGATGATGATATCATGATGATGATGATGATGATGATGATATCATGATGATGATGATGATGATGATATCATGATGATGATGATGATATCATGATGATGATATCATGATGATGATGATATCATGATGATGATGATATCATGATGATGATGATATCATGATGATGATGATGATGATGATGATATCATGATGATGATGATGATGATGATATCATGATGATGATATCATGATGATGATGATGATGATATCATGATGATGATGATGATGATATCATGATGATGATAATGATATCATGATGATGATGATGATATCATGATGATGATGATATCATGATGATGATGATGATGATGATGATATCATGATGATGATGATGATGATGATGATATCATGATGATGATGATATCACGATGATGATATCATGATGATGATGATGATGATGATGATGATGATATCATGATGATGATGATATCATGATGATGATGATGATATGATGATGATGATGATGATGATGATGATGATATGATGATGATGATATCATGATGAAGATGATGATGATATCATGATGATGATATCATGATGAAGATGATGATGATGATGATATCATGATGATAATATCATGATGATGATATGATGATATGATGATATCATGATGATGATGATGATATCATGAAGAGATGATGATGATGATGATGATGATATCATGATGATGATGATGATGATGATATCATGATGAGATGATGATGATGATGATATCATGATGAGATGATGATGATGATGATGATGATGATGATGATGATGATATCATGATGAGATGATGATAATGATGATATCATGATGAGATGATGATGATGATGATGATGATGATGATGATGATATCATGATGAGATGATGATGATGATATCATGATGAGGTGATGATGATGATGATGATGATATCATGAAGAGATGATGATGATGATGATGATATCATGATGATGATGATGATGATGATGATGATATCATGATGAGATGATGATGATGATGATTATATCATGATGAGATGATGATGATGATGATATCATGATGAGATGATGATAATGATGACATCATGATGAGATGATGATGATGATGATGATATCATGATTAGATGATGATGATGATATCATGATGAGGTGATGATGATGATGATATCATGATGATGATGATGATGATGATGATGATGGTGATATCATGATGAGATGATGATGATGATGATGATATCATGATGATCATGATGATGATATCATGATGAGATGATGATGATGATGATGATATCATGATGAAATGATGATGATGATGATGATGATATCATGATGATCATGATGATGATGATGATATCATGATGATATGATGAAATCATGATGAGATGATGATATCATGATGATGATGATGATGATGATATCATGATGATGATGATGATGATGATGATGATGATGATATCATGATGATGATGATGAAGATGATGATATCATGATGATGATGATGATGATGATGATGATGATGATATCATGATGATGATGATGATGATGATGATATCATGATGATGATGATGATGATGATATCATGATGATGATGATGATGATGATATCATGATGATGATGATGATGATATCATGATGATGATGATGATGATGATATCATGTTGATATGATGATGATGATGATGATATCATGATGATGATGATATCATGATGAGATGATGATGATGATGATATCATGATGAGATGAAGATGATGATGATGATATCATGATGATGATGATATCATGATGATGATGATGATGATGATGATGATGATGATGATGATGATGATATCATGATGATGATGATATCATGATGAGATGATGATGAGATGATGATGAGATGATGATGATGATGATATCATGATGATGATGATGATGATGATGATGATGATGATGATATTATGATGATGAAGATATCATGATGAGATGATGATGAGATGATGATGATGATGATGATGATATCATGATGATGATGATGATGATGATATGATGATGATGATGATATCATGATGATGATGATGATGATATCATGATGATGATGATATCATGATGAGATGATGATGATGAGATGATGATGATGATGATGATATCATGATGATGATGAGATGATGATGATGATATCATGATGATGATGATGATGATGATATCATGATGATGATGATATCATGATGAGATGATGATGATGAGATGATGCTGATGATATCATGATGATGATAATGATGATGATGATGAGATGATGATGATGATGATGATGATGATGATGATGATATCATGATGATGATGATATCATGATGAGATGATGATGATTATGATAATGATGATGATTATGATAATGATGATGATGATGATGATGATGATGATGATGATGATGATGATGATGATATCGATGATGATAATATCATGATGATGATGATATCATGATGATGATGATGATATCATGATGATGATGATGATATCATGATGATGATGATGATATCATGATGATGATGATGATATCATGATGATGATATCATGATGATATCATGATGATATGATGATGATGATGATGATGATGATGATGATGATGATGATGATATGATGATGAAGATGATGATGATGATGATGATGATATCATGATGATGATTTCATGATGATGATATCATGATGAAGATGATGATGATGATGATGATATCATGATGATGATATCATGATGATGATATCATGATGATGATGATATGATGATATGATGATGATGATGATATGATGATATGATGATATCATGATGAGATGATGATGATGATATCATGATATCATGATGAGATGATGATGATGATGATGATGATATCATGATGATGATGATGATGATGATGATGATGATGATGATATGATGATGATGATGATGATGATGATGATGATGATGATGATGATGATGATGATATCGTGATGATGATATCATGATGATGATGATGATGATGATGATATCATGATGATGATATCATGATGATGATGATGATGATGATATCATGATGATGATATCATGTTGATATGATGATGATATCATGATGATGATGATGATGATGATGATGATGATGATATCATGATGATGATATCATGATGATGATGATGATGATATCATGATGATGATGATATCATGATGATGATGATATCATGATGATGATGATGATGATGATGATGATGATGATATGATGATGATGATGATGATGATATGATGATGATGATATGATGATGATGATATGATGATGATGATGATGATGATGATGATGATGATGATGATGATATGATGATGATGATGATATCATGATGATGATGATGATATCATGATGATGATGATGATGATGATGATGATGATATCATGATGATGATGATATCATGATGAGATGATGATGATGAGATGATGATAATGATGATGATATCATGATGATGATGATGATGATGATGATATCATGATGATGATGATGATGATGATATCATGATGATGATGATGATATCATGATGATGATATCATGATGATGATGATATCATGATGATGATGATATCATGATGATGATGATATCATGATGATGATGATGATGATGATGATATCATGATGATGATGATGATGATGATATCATGATGATGATATCATGATGATGATGATGATGATATCATGATGATGATGATGATGATATCATGATGATGATAATGATATCATGATGATGATGATGATATCATGATGATGATGATATCATGATGATGATGATGATGATGATGATATCATGATGATGATGATGATGATGATGATATCATGATGATGATGATATCACGATGATGATATCATGATGATGATGATGATGATGATGATGATGATATCATGATGATGATGATATCATGATGATGATGATGATATGATGATGATGATGATGATGATGATGATGATATGATGATGATGATATCATGATGAAGATGATGATGATATCATGATGATGATATCATGATGAAGATGATGATGATGATGATATCATGATGATAATATCATGATGATGATATGATGATATGATGATATCATGATGATGATGATGATATCATGAAGAGATGATGATGATGATGATGATGATATCATGATGATGATGATGATGATGATATCATGATGAGATGATGATGATGATGATATCATGATGAGATGATGATGATGATGATGATGATGATGATGATGATGATATCATGATGAGATGATGATAATGATGATATCATGATGAGATGATGATGATGATGATGATGATGATGATGATGATATCATGATGAGATGATGATGATGATATCATGATGAGGTGATGATGATGATGATGATGATATCATGAAGAGATGATGATGATGATGATGATATCATGATGATGATGATGATGATGATGATGATATCATGATGAGATGATGATGATGATGATTATATCATGATGAGATGATGATGATGATGATATCATGATGAGATGATGATAATGATGACATCATGATGAGATGATGATGATGATGATGATATCATGATTAGATGATGATGATGATATCATGATGAGGTGATGATGATGATGATATCATGATGATGATGATGATGATGATGATGATGGTGATATCATGATGAGATGATGATGATGATGATGATATCATGATGATCATGATGATGATATCATGATGAGATGATGATGATGATGATGATATCATGATGAAATGATGATGATGATGATGATGATATCATGATGATCATGATGATGATGATGATATCATGATGATATGATGAAATCATGATGAGATGATGATATCATGATGATGATGATGATGATGATATCATGATGATGATGATGATGATGATGATGATGATATCATGATGATGATGATGAAGATGATGATATCATGATGATGATGATGATGATGATGATGATGATGATATCATGATGATGATGATGATGATGATGATATCATGATGATGATGATGATGATGATATCATGATGATGATGATGATGATGATATCATGATGATGATGATGATGATATCATGATGATGATGATGATGATGATATCATGTTGATATGATGATGATGATGATGATATCATGATGATGATGATATCATGATGAGATGATGATGATGATGATATCATGATGAGATGAAGATGATGATGATGATATCATGATGATGATGATATCATGATGATGATGATGATGATGATGATGATGATGATGATGATGATGATATCATGATGATGATGATATCATGATGAGATGATGATGAGATGATGATGAGATGATGATGATGATGATATCATGATGATGATGATGATGATGATGATGATGATGATATTATGATGATGAAGATATCATGATGAGATGATGATGAGATGATGATGATGATGATGATGATATCATGATGATGATGATGATGATGATATGATGATGATGATGATATCATGATGATGATGATGATGATATCATGATGATGATGATATCATGATGAGATGATGATGATGAGATGATGATGATGATGATGATATCATGATGATGATGAGATGATGATGATGATATCATGATGATGATGATGATGATGATATCATGATGATGATGATATCATGATGAGATGATGATGATGAGATGATGCTGATGATATCATGATGATGATAATGATGATGATGATGAGATGATGATGATGATGATGATGATGATGATGATGATGATATCATGATGATGATGATATCATGATGAGATGATGATGATTATGATAATGATGATGATTATGATAATGATGATGATGATGATGATGATGATGATGATGATGATGATGATGATGATATCGATGATGATAATATCATGATGATGATGATATCATGATGATGATGATGATATCATGATGATGATGATGATATCATGATGATGATGATGATATCATGATGATGATGATGATATCATGATGATGATATCATGATGATATCATGATGATATGATGATGATGATGATGATGATGATGATGATGATGATGATGATATGATGATGAAGATGATGATGATGATGATGATGATATCATGATGATGATTTCATGATGATGATATCATGATGAAGATGATGATGATGATGATGATATCATGATGATGATATCATGATGATGATATCATGATGATGATGATATGATGATATGATGATGATGATGATATGATGATATGATGATATCATGATGAGATGATGATGATGATATCATGATATCATGATGAGATGATGATGATGATGATGATGATATCATGATGATGATGATGATGATGATGATGATGATGATGATATGATGATGATGATGATGATGATGATGATGATGATGATGATGATGATGATGATATCGTGATGATGATATCATGATGATGATGATGATGATGATGATATCATGATGATGATATCATGATGATGATGATGATGATGATATCATGATGATGATATCATGTTGATATGATGATGATATCATGATGATGATGATGATGATGATGATGATGATGATATCATGATGATGATATCATGATGATGATGATGATGATATCATGATGATGATGATATCATGATGATGATGATATCATGATGATGATGATGATGATGATGATGATGATGATATGATGATGATGATGATGATGATATGATGATGATGATATGATGATGATGATATGATGATGATGATGATGATGATGATATGATGATGATGATGATATCATGATGAAGATGATGATGATGATGATGATGATATGATGATATGATGATATGATGATGATGATGATATCATGATGATGATGATGATGATGATGATGATGATGATGATATGATGATGATGATGATGATGATATGATGATGATGATATCATGATGAAGATGATGATGATGATGATGATGATATGATGATATGATGATGATGATGATGATGATATGATGATATGATGATGATGATATCATGATGAAGATGATGATGATGATGATGATGATATGATGATATGATGATGATGATGATGATGATGATGATGATGATGATGATGATGATGATATCGTGATGATGATGATGATGATATCATGATGATGATATCATGATGATGATATCATGATGATGATGATGATGATGATATCATGTTGATATGATGATGATATCATGATGATGATGATGATGATGATGATATGATGATGATGATGATGATGATGATATCATGATGATGATGATGATGATGATGATATCATGATGATGATATCATGATGATGATGATGATGATGATGATATCATGATGATGATGATGATGATATCATGATGATGATGATGATGATATCATGATGATGATGATATCATGATGATGATGATGATGTCATGATGATGATATCATGATGATGATGATATCATGATGATGATATCATGATGATGATGATGAGATGATGATGATGATATCATGATGATGATATCATGATGATGATATCATGATGATGATGATGATATCATGATGATGATATCATGATGATGATGATATCATGATGATGATATCATGATGATGATATCATGATGATGTTGATATCATGATGATGATGATATCATGATGATGATGATGATGATGATGATATCATGATGATGATGATGATATCATGATGATGATATCATGATGATGATGATATCATGATGATGATATCATGATGATGATGATGATGATATCATGATGAGATGATGATGAGATGATGATGATATGATGATGATGATGATATCATGATGATGATGATGATGATGATGATGATGATGATGATGATGATATCATGATGATGATGATATCATGATGAGTTGATGATGATGAGATGATGATGATGATGATGATATCATGATGATGATGATGAGATGATGATGATGATATGATGATGATGATGATGATGATGATGATGATAATATCATGATGATGATGATGATGATGATAACATGATGATGATGATATCATGATGAGATGATGATGATGAGATGATGATGATGATGATGATGATGATATCATGATGATGATGATATCATGATGAGATGATGATGATGAGATGATGATGATGATATCATGATGATGATGATGATGATGATGATATCATGATGATGATGATATCATGATGAGATGATGATGATGAGATGATGATGATGATATCATGATGATGATGATGATGATAATATCATGATGATGATGATATCATGATTATGATAATGATGATGATATCATGATGATGATGATGATGATGATGATGATGATGATATCATGATGATGATGATGATGATGATGATGATGATGATATCATGATGATGATGATGATGATGATGATGATATTGATGATGATATCATGATGATGATGATGATGATGATGATGATGATGATATCGATGATGATGATGATGATATCATGATGATGATGATGATATCATGATGATGATATCATGATGATGATGATGATGATATCATGATGATGATATCATGATGATGATTATGATGATGATGATGATATGATGATGATGATGATGATGATGATGATGATATGATGATGAAGATGATGATGATGATGATGATGATATCATGATGATGATATCATGATGAAGATGATGATGATGATATGATGATGATATCATGATGATGATATCATGATGATGATGATATGATGATATGATGATGATGATGATGATGATGATGATATGATGATATGATGATGATATGATGATGATATGATGATATCATGATGAGATGATGATGATGATATCATGATATCATGATGAGATGATGATGATGATGATGATATCATGAAGAGATGATGATGATGATGATGATGATATCATGATGATAATTGATGATGATGATGATGATGATGATGATGATGATGATGATGATGATGATATGATGATGATGATGATGATGATGATGATGATGATGATATCATGATGATGATATCATGATGATGATGATGATGATGATATCATGATGATGATATCATGATGATGATGATGATGATGATATCATGAGGATGATGATGATGATGATATCATGATGATGATGATGATGATATCATGAAGATGATATCATGATGATGATGATGATGATGATATCATGATGATGATGATGATGATGATATCATGATGATGATGATGATGATGATGATGATGATGATGATGATGATATGATGATGATGATATCATGATGAAGATGATGATGATGATGATGATGATGATGATATGATGATATGATGATGATGATGATGATGATGATGATGATGATGATGATGATGATATCATGATGATGATGATATCATGATGAGATGATGATGATGAGATGATGATGATGATATCATGATGATGATGATGATGATAATATCATGATGATGATGATATCATGATTATGATAATGATGATGATATCATGATGATGATGATGATGATGATGATGATGATGATATCATGATGATGATGATGATGATGATGATGATGATGATATCATGATGATGATGATGATGATGATGATGATATTGATGATGATATCATGATGATGATGATGATGATGATGATGATGATGATATCGATGATGATGATGATGATATCATGATGATGATGATGATATCATGATGATGATATCATGATGATGATGATGATGATATCATGATGATGATATCATGATGATGATTATGATGATGATGATGATATGATGATGATGATGATGATGATGATGATGATATGATGATGAAGATGATGATGATGATGATGATGATATCATGATGATGATATCATGATGAAGATGATGATGATGATATGATGATGATATCATGATGATGATATCATGATGATGATGATATGATGATATGATGATGATGATGATGATGATGATGATATGATGATATGATGATGATATGATGATGATATGATGATATCATGATGAGATGATGATGATGATATCATGATATCATGATGAGATGATGATGATGATGATGATATCATGAAGAGATGATGATGATGATGATGATGATATCATGATGATAATTGATGATGATGATGATGATGATGATGATGATGATGATGATGATGATATGATGATGATGATGATGATGATGATGATGATGATGATGATATCATGATGATGATGATGATGATGATATCATGATGATGATATCATGATGATGATGATGATGATGATATCATGAGGATGATGATGATGATGATATCATGATGATGATGATGATGATATCATGAAGATGATATCATGATGATGATGATGATGATGATATCATGATGATGATGATGATGATGATATCATGATGATGATGATGATGATGATGATGATGATGATGATGATGATGATGATGATGATGATGATATGATGATGATGATATCATGATGAAGATGATGATGATGATGATGATGATGATGATGATATGATGATATGATGATGATGATGATGATGATGATGATGATATGGTGATGATGATGATGATGATATCATGATGATGATATCATGATGATGATATCATGATGATGATGATGATGATGATATCATGATGATGATATCATGTTGATATGATGATGATATCATGATGATGATGATGATGATGATGATATGATGATGATGATGATGATGATGATATCATGATGATGATGATGATGATGATGATATCATGATGATGATATCATGATGATGATGATGATGATGATGATATCATGATGATGATGATGATGATATCATGATGATGATGATGATGATATCATGATGATGATGATATCATGATGATGATGATGATGTCATGATGATGATATCATGATGATGATGATATCATGATGATGATGATATCATGATGATGATATCATGATGATGATGATGAGATGATGATGATGATATCATGATGATGATATCATGATGATGATATCATGATGATGATGATGATATCATGATGATGATATCATGATGATGATGATATCATGATGATGATGATATCATGATGATGATATCATGATGATGATATCATGATGATGTTGATATCATGATGATGATGATATCATGATGATGATGATGATGATGATGATATCATGATGATGATGATGATATCATGATGATGATATCATGATGATGATGATATCATGATGATGATATCATGATGATGATGATGATGATATCATGATGAGATGATGATGAGATGATGATGATGATGATGATGATGATATCATGATGATGATGATGATGATGATGATGATATGATGATGATGATGATATCATGATGATGATGATGATGATGATGATGATGATGATATCATGATGATGATGATATCATGATGAGTTGATGATGATGAGATGATGATGATGATGATGATATCATGATGATGATGATGAGATGATGATGATGATATGATGATGATGATGATGATGATGATGATGATGATGATGATAATATCATGATGATGATGATGATGATGATGATAATATCATGATGATGATGATATCATGATGAGATGATGATGATGAGATGATGATGATGATGATGATGATGATGATATCATGATGATGATGATATCATGATGAGATGATGATGATGAGATGATGATGATGATATCATGATGATGATGATGATGATGATGATATCATGATGATGATGATATCATGATGAGATGATGATGATGAGATGATGATGATGATATCATGATGATGATGATGATGATAATATCATGATGATGATGATATCATGATTATGATAATGATGATGATATCATGATGATGATGATGATGATGATGATGATATCATGATGATGATGATGATGATGATGATGATGATGATATCATGATGATGATGATGATGATGATGATGATATTGATGATGATATCATGATGATGATGATGATGATGATGATGATGATGATATCGATGATGATGATGATGATATCATGATGATGATGATGATATCATGATGATGATATCATGATGATGATGATGATGATATCATGATGATGATATCATGATGATGATTATGATGATGATGATGATATGATGATGATGATGATGATGATGATGATGATGATGATGATGATGATATGATGATGAAGATGATGATGATGATGATGATGATATCATGATGATGATATCATGATGAAGATGATGATGATGATATGATGATGATATCATGATGATGATATCATGATGATGATGATATGATGATATGATGATGATGATGATGATGATGATATGATGATATGATGATGATATGATGATGATATGATGATATCATGATGAGATGATGATGATGATATCATGATATCATGATGAGATGATGATGATGATGATGATGATATCATGAAGAGATGATGATGATGATGATGATGATATCATGATGATAATTGATGATGATGATGATGATGATGATGATGATGATGATATCATGATGATGATGATGATGATGATGATGATGATGATGATATCATGATGATGATATCATGATGATGATGATGATGATGATATCATGATGATGATATCATGATGATGATGATGATGATGATATCATGAGGATGATGATGATGATGATGATGATATCATGATGATGATGATGATGATATCATGAAGATGATATCATGATGATGATGATGATGATGATATCATGATGATGATGATGATGATGATATCATGATGATGATGATGATGATGATGATGATGATGATGATGATGATGATGATGATATGATGATGATGATATCATGATGAAGATGATGATGATGATGATGATGATATGATGATATGATGATGATGATATGATGATATGATGATGATGATGATGATGATGATGATGATGATGATGATGATATCATGATGATGATGATGATGATGATGATGATGATGATATGATGATGATGATATCATGATGAAGATGATGATGATGATGATGATATGATGATATGATGATGATGATGATGATGATATGATGATATGATGATGATGATGATGATATGATGATGATGATATCATGATGAAGATGATGATGATGATGATGATGATATGATGATATGATGATGACGATGATGAGGATGATGATGATGATGATGATATCATGATGATGATGATGATATCATGATGATGATGATGATGATATCATGATGATGATGATGATGATGATATCATGATGATGATGATGATGATGATATCATGATGATGATGATGATGATGATATCATGATGATGATGATATCATGATGATGATGATGATATCATGATGATGATGATATCATGATGATGATGATGATATCATGATGATGATGATGATATCATGATGATGATATCATGATGATGATGATGATATCATGATGATGATATCATGATGATGATATCATGATGATGATGATATCATGATGATGATGATATCATGATGATGATATCATGATGATGATATCATGATGATGATGATATCATGATGATGATGATATCATGATGATGATGATGATGATGATGATATCATGATGATGATGATGATATCATGATGATGATATCATGATGATGATGATATCATGATGATGATATCATGATGATGATGATATCATGATGATGATGATATCATGATGATGATGATGATGATGATATCATGATGATGATGATGATGATATCATGATGATGATATCATGATGATGATGATGATGATGATATCATGATGATGATGATGATATCATGATGATGATGATGATATCATGATGATGATGATATCATGATGATGATGATGATGATGATGATGATGATGATGATGATGATGATGATGATGATGATGATGATATCATGATGATGATGATGATGATGATGATGATGATGATGATGATATCACGATGATGATATCATGATGATGATGATGATGATGATGATATCATGATGATGATGATGATGATGATGATATCATGATGATGATGATGATGATATCATAATGATGATATCATGTTGATATGATGATGATGATGATGATGATGATGATGATGATATCATGATGATGATATCATGTTGATATGATGATGATGATGAGATGATGATGATGATGATGATGATATCATGATGATGATGATGATGATGATGATATCATGATGATGATATCATGATGATGATGATGATGATGATGATGATGATGATATCATGATGATGATATCATGATGATGATGATGATGATGATATCATGATGATGATATCATGATGATGATATCATGATGATGATATGATGATGATGATATCATGATGATGATATCATGATGATGATATGATGAGATGATGATGATGATGATGATGATATCATGATGAGATGATGATGATGATGATGATGATATCATGATGAGATGATGATGATGATGATGATGATGATGATATCATGATGATGATGATGATATCATGATGAGATGATGATGATAATGATATCATGATGATGATGATGATGATGATGATGATGATGATGATGATGATGATGATGATGATATCATGATGATGATGATATCATGATGAGATGATGATGATGAGATGATGATGATGATGATATCATGATGATGATGATGATGATAATATCATGATGATGATGATGATGATATCATGATGATGATGATATCATGATGAGATGATGATGATGATGATGATGATATCATGATGATGATGATATCATGATGAGATGATGATGATGAGATGATGATGATGATATCATGATGATGATGATGATGATGATGATAATATCATGATGATGATGATGATGATATCATGATTATGATAATGATGATGATATCATGATGATGATGATGATGATATCATGATGATGATGATGATGATATCATTATGATGATGATGATGATGATGATGATGATATCATGATGATGATGATGATGATGATGATATCATGATGATGATGATATCATGATGATGATGATATCATGATGATGATATCATGATGAAGATGATGATGATGATGATATCATGATGATGATATCATGATGATGATATGATGATATGATGATATGATGATGATGATGATGATGATATCATGAAGAGATGATGATGATGATGATGATGATATCATGATGATGATGATGATGATATCATGATGATGATGATATGATATGATGATGATATCATGATGATGATGATGATGATGATGATGATGATATCATGATGATGATGATATGATGATGATGATGATGATGATGATATGATGATGATGATATCATGATGAAGATGATGATGATGATGATGATGATGATATCATGATGATGATATCATGATGAAGATGATGATGATGATGATGATATCATGATGATGATATCATGATGATGATATGATGATATGATGATATGATGATGATGATGATGATGATATCATGAAGAGATGATGATGATGATGATGATGATGATGATATCATGATGATGATGATGATGATGATATCATGATGAGATGATGATGATATCATGATGAGATGATGATGATGATGATGATATCATGATGAGATGATGATAATGATGATATCATGATGAGATGATGATAATGATGATATCATGATAAGATGATGATGATGATGATGATGATGATGATATCATGATGAGATGATGATGATGATATCATGATGAGGTGATGATGATGATGATATCATGAAGAGATGATGATGATGATGATGATATCATGATGATGATGATGATGATGATGATGATGATGATATCATGATGAGATGATGATGATGATGATATCATGATGAGATGATGATAATGATGATATCATGATGAGATGATGATGATGATGATGATGATATCATGATTAGATGATGATGATGATGATATCATGATGATCATGATGATGATGATGATGATGATGATATCATGATGATGATGATGATGATGATGATGATGATATCATGATGATGATGATATCATGATGATATCATGATGATGATGATATCATGATGATATCATGATGATGATGATATCATGATGATTATATCATGATTATGATGATGATGATATCATGATGATGATATCATGATGATGATATCATGATGATGATGATGATGATATCATGATGATGATATCATGATGATGATGATGATATAATGATGATGATATCATGATGATGATGATGATGATATCATGATGATGATATCATGATGATGATATCATGATGATGATGATGATGATGAAGAAGATGATGATGATGATGATGATGATGATGATATCATGATGATGATGATGATGATATCATGATGATGATGATGATATCATGATGATGATGATATCATGATGATGATGATGATGATGATATCATGATGATGATGATGATGATATCATGATGATGATGATATCACGATGATGATATCATGATGATGATGAGGATGATGAGGATGATGATGATGATATGATGATGATGATGATGATGATATGATGATGATGATATCATGATGAAGATGATGATGATGATGATGATGATGATATCATGATGATGATATCATGATGATGATGATGATATCATGATGATGATATCATGATGATGATATCATGATGATGATATCATGATGATGATGATGATGATATGATGATATGATGATGATGATGATGATATCATGAAGAGATGATGATGATGATGATGATGATATCATGATGATGATGATGATGATGATATCATGATGAGATGATGATGATGATGATATCATGATGAGATGATGATGATGATGATGATGATATCATGATGAGATGATGATAATGATGATATCATGATAAGATGATGATGATGATGATGATGATGATGATGATGATGATGATATCATGATGAGATGATGATGATGATATCATGATGAGGTGATGATGATGATGATATCATGAAGAGATGATGATGATGATGATGATGATATCATGATGATGATGATGATGATAATATCATGATGATGATGATGATGATGATGATGATGAAGAAGATGATGATGATGATGACGATGATGATGATGATGATGATATCATGATGATGATGATGATGATGATGATGATATCATGATGATGATATCATGATGATGATATCATGATGATGATGATGATGATGATGATATCATGATGATGATATCATGATGATGATGATGATGATGATATCATGATGATGATATCATGATGATGATGATGATGATGATATCATGATGATGATATCATGATGATGATGATGATGATGATATCATGATGATGATATCATGATGATGATATCATGATGATGATATGATGATGATGATATCATGATGATGATATCATGATGATGATGATATCATGATGAGATGATGATGATGAGATGATGATGATGATATCATGATGATGATGATGATGATGATGATAATATCATGATGATGATGATGATGATATCATGATTATGATAATGATGATGATATCATGATGATGATGATGATGATATCATGATGATGATGATGATGATATCATTATGATGATGATGATGATGATGATGATGATATCATGATGATGATGATGATGATGATGATATCATGATGATGATGATATCATGATGATGATGATATCATGATGATGATATCATGATGATGATATCATGATGATGATGATATCATGATGATGATGATGATGATGATGATGATGATATCATGATGATGATGATGATGATATCATGATGATGATGATATGATATGATGATGATGATATCATGATGATGATGATGATGATGATGATGATGATATCATGATGATGATGATATGATGATGATGATGATGATGATGATATGATGATGATGATATCATGATGAAGATGATGATGATGATGATGATGATGATATCATGATGATGATATCATGATGAAGATGATGATGATGATGATGATATCATGATGATGATATCATGATGATGATATGATGATATGATGATATGATGATGATGATGATGATGATATCATGAAGAGATGATGATGATGATGATGATGATGATGATATCATGATGATGATGATGATGATGATATCATGATGAGATGATGATGATATCATGATGAGATGATGATGATGATGATGATATCATGATGAGATGATGATAATGATGATATCATGATGAGATGATGATAATGATGATATCATGATAAGATGATGATGATGATGATGATGATGATGATGATATCATGATGAGATGATGATGATGATATCATGATGAGGTGATGATGATGATGATATCATGAAGAGATGATGATGATGATGATGATATCATGATGATGATGATGATGATGATGATGATGATATCATGATGAGATGATGATGATGATGATATCATGATGAGATGATGATAATGATGATATCATGATGAGATGATGATGATGATGATGATGATATCATGATTAGATGATGATGATGATGATATCATGATGATCATGATGATGATGATGATGATGATGATATCATGATGATGATGATGATGATGATGATGATGATATCATGATGATGATGATATCATGATGATATCATGATGATGATGATATCATGATGATATCATGATGATGATGATATCATGATGATTATATCATGATTATGATGATGATGATATCATGATGATGATATCATGATGATGATATCATGATGATGATGATGATGATATCATGATGATGATATCATGATGATGATGATGATATAATGATGATGATATCATGATGATGATGATGATGATATCATGATGATGATATCATGATGATGATATCATGATGATGATGATGATGATGAAGAAGATGATGATGATGATGATGATGATGATGATATCATGATGATGATGATGATGATATCATGATGATGATGATGATATCATGATGATGATGATATCATGATGATGATGATGATGATGATATCATGATGATGATGATGATGATATCATGATGATGATGATATCACGATGATGATATCATGATGATGATGAGGATGATGAGGATGATGATGATGATATGATGATGATGATGATGATGATATGATGATGATGATATCATGATGAAGATGATGATGATGATGATGATGATGATATCATGATGATGATATCATGATGATGATGATGATATCATGATGATGATATCATGATGATGATATCATGATGATGATATCATGATGATGATGATGATGATATGATGATATGATGATGATGATGATGATATCATGAAGAGATGATGATGATGATGATGATGATATCATGATGATGATGATGATGATGATATCATGATGAGATGATGATGATGATGATATCATGATGAGATGATGATGATGATGATGATGATATCATGATGAGATGATGATAATGATGATATCATGATAAGATGATGATGATGATGATGATGATGATGATGATGATGATGATATCATGATGAGATGATGATGATGATATCATGATGAGGTGATGATGATGATGATATCATGAAGAGATGATGATGATGATGATGATGATATCATGATGATGATGATGATGATAATATCATGATGATGATGATGATGATGATGATGATGAAGAAGATGATGATGATGATGACGATGATGATGATGATGATGATATCATGATGATGATGATGATGATGATGATGATATCATGATGATGATATCATGATGATGATATCATGATGATGATGATGATGATGATGATATCATGATGATGATATCATGATGATGATGATGATGATGATATCATGATGATGATATCATGATGATGATGATGATGATGATATCATGATGATGATATCATGATGATGATGATGATGATGATATCATGATGATGATATCATGATGATGATATCATGATGATGATATGATGATGATGATATCATGATGATGATATCATGATGATGATATGATGATGATGATATCATGATGAGATGATGATGATGATGATGATATCATGATGAGATGATGATGATGATATCATGATGATGATGATATCATGATGAGATGATGATGATGATGATGATGATATCATGATGAGATGATGATGATGATGATGATGATATCATGATGATGATGATATCATGATGAGATGATGATGATAATGATATCATGATGATGATGATGATGATGATGATGATGATATCATGATGATGATGATATCATGATGAGATGATGATGATGATGATGATGATGATGATATCATGATGATGATGATATCATGATGAGATGATGATGATGAGATGATGATGATGATGATATCATGATGATGATGATGATGATGATAATATCATGATGATGATGATGATGATATCATAATGATGATGATATCATGATGATGATGATATCATGATGAGATGATGATGATGATGATGATGATATCATGATGATGATGATGATGATGAGATGATGATGATGATGATATCATGATGATGATGATGAAGATGATGATGATAATATCATGATGATGATGATGATGATATCATGATTATGATAATGATGATGATATCATGATGATGATGATGATGATATCATGATGATGATGATGATGATGATGATATCATTATGATGATGATGATGATGATGATGATGATGATATCATGATGATGATGATGATGATGATATCATGATGATGATGATGATGATGATGATGATATCATGATGATGATGATGATGATGATATCATGATGATGATGATGATATCATGATGATGATGATGATGATGATGATATCATGATGATGATGATGATGATGATATCATGATGATGATGATATCATGATGATGATATCATGATGATGATATCATGATGATGATGATGATATCATGATGATGATGATGATATGATGATGATGATATCTTGATGAAGATGATGATGATGATGATATCATGATGATGATATCATGATGAAGATGATGATGATGATGATATCATGATGATGATATCATGATGATGATATGATGATATGATGATATGATGATGATGATGATGATGATGATATCATGAAGAGATGATGATGATGATGATGATGATATCATGATGATGATGATGATGATGATGATGATGATATCATGATGATGATGATATCATGATGATGATGATATCATGATGATTATATCATGATTATGATGATGATGATATCATGATGATGATATCATGATGATGATGATGATGATATCATGATTATGATATCATGATGATGATGATGATGAAGAAGATGATGATGATGATGATGATATCATGATGATGATGATGATGATATCATGATGATGATGATGATATCATGATGATGATGATATCATGATGATGATGATGATGATGATATCATGATGATGATGATATCATGATGATGATGATATCATGATGATATCATGATGATGATGATGATGATGATATCATGATGAATGATATCACGATGATGATATCATGATGATGATGATGATGATGATGATGATGATATGATGATATGATGATGATGATATGATGATGATGATATCATGATGAAGATGATGATGATGATATCATGATGATGATATCATGATGATGATGATGATATCACGATGATGATATCATGATGATGATATCATGATGATGATGATGATGATATGATGATATGATGATGATGATGATGATGATATCATGAAGAGATGATGATGATGATGATGATATCATGATGAGATGATGATGATGATGATATCATGATGAGATGATGATGATGATGATGATATCATGATGAGATGATGATAATGATGATATCATGATAAGATGATGATGATGATGATGATGATGATGATGATGATATCATGATGAGATGATGATGATGATATCATGATGAGGTGATGATGATGATGATATCATGAAGAGATGATGATGATGATGATGATGATATTATGATGATGATGATGATGATGATGATATCATGATGAGATGATGATGATGATGATATCATGATGAGATGATGATAATGATGATATCATGATGAGATGATGATGATGATGATGATGATATCATGATTAGATGATGATGATGATGATATCATGATGATCATGATGATGATGATGATATCATGATGATATGATGAAATCATGATGAGATGATGATATCATGATGAGATGATGATGATGATATGATGATGATGATATCATGATGATGATGAGATGATGATGATGAGATGATGATGATGATGATGATGATATCATGATGATGATGATATCATGATGAGATGATGATGATGAAATGATGATGATGATGATATCATGATGATGATGATGGTGATAATATCATGATGATGATGATGATGATGATATCATGATTATGATGATGATATCATGATGATGATGATGATATGATGATGATGATGGTGATGATTATATGATGATGATGATGATGATGATGATGATGATGATGATATCATGATGATGATGATGATGATGATATCATGATGAGATGATGATGATGATGATATCATGATGAGATGATGATAATGATGATATCATGATGAGATGATGATGATGATGATGATGATATCATGATTAGATGATGATGATGATGATATCATGATGATCATGATGATGATGATGATATCATGATGATATGATGAAATCATGATGAGATGATGATATCATGATGAGATGATGATGATGATATGATGATGATGATATCATGATGATGATGAGATGATGATGATGAGATGATGATGATGATGATGATGATATCATGATGATGATGATATCATGATGAGATGATGATGATGAAATGATGATGATGATGATATCATGATGATGATGATGGTGATAATATCATGATGATGATGATGATGATGATGATATCATGATTATGATGATGATATCATGATGATGATGATGATGATATGATGATGATGATGGTGATGATATCATGATGATGATGATATCATGATGATGATGATATCATGATGATATCATGATGATGATGATGATGATGATATCATGATGAATGATATCACGATGATGATATCATGATGATGATGATGATGATGATGATGATGATATGATGATATGATGATGATGATATGATGATGATGATATCATGATGAAGATGATGATGATGATATCATGATGATGATATCATGATGATGATGATGATATCACGATGATGATATCATGATGATGATATCATGATGATGATGATGATGATATGATGATATGATGATGATGATGATGATGATATCATGAAGAGATGATGATGATGATGATGATATCATGATGATGATGATATCATGATGATGATGATGATGATGATGATGATGATGATATGATGATGATGATGATGATGATATGATGATGATGATATGATGATGATGATATGATGATGATGATGATGATGATGATGATATGATGATGATGATGATATCATGATGAAGATGATGATGATGATGATGATGATATGATGATATGATGATATGATGATGATGATGATATCATGATGATGATGATGATGATGATGATGATGATGATATGATGATGATGATGATGATGATATGATGATGATGATATCATGATGAAGATGATGATGATGATGATGATGATATGATGATATGATGATGATGATGATGATGATATGATGATATGATGATGATGATATCATGATGAAGATGATGATGATGATGATGATGATGATATGATGATATGATGATGATGATGATGATGATGATGATGATGATGATGATGATGATGATGATATCGTGATGATGATGATGATGATATCATGATGATGATATCATGATGATGATATCATGATGATGATGATGATGATGATATCATGATGATGATATCATGTTGATATGATGATGATATCATGATGATGATGATGATGATGATGATATGATGATGATGATGATGATGATGATATCATGATGATGATGATGATGATGATGATATCATGATGATGATATCATGATGATGATGATGATGATGATGATATCATGATGATGATGATGATGATATCATGATGATGATGATGATGATATCATGATGATGATGATATCATGATGATGATGATGATGTCATGATGATGATATCATGATGATGATGATATCATGATGATGATATCATGATGATGATGATGAGATGATGATGATGATATCATGATGATGATATCATGATGATGATATCATGATGATGATGATGATATCATGATGATGATATCATGATGATGATGATATCATGATGATGATATCATGATGATGATATCATGATGATGTTGATATCATGATGATGATGATATCATGATGATGATGATGATGATGATGATATCATGATGATGATGATGATATCATGATGATGATATCATGATGATGATGATATCATGATGATGATATCATGATGATGATGATGATGATATCATGATGAGATGATGATGAGATGATGATGATGATGATGATGATGATATCATGATGATGATGATGATGATGATGATGATATGATGATGATGATGATGATATCATGATGATGATGATGATGATGATGATGATGATGATGATGATATCATGATGATGATGATATCATGATGAGTTGATGATGATGAGATGATGATGATGATGATGATATCATGATGATGATGATGAGATGATGATGATGATATGATGATGATGATGATGATGATGATGATGATAATATCATGATGATGATGATGATGATGATAACATGATGATGATGATATCATGATGAGATGATGATGATGAGATGATGATGATGATGATGATGATGATATCATGATGATGATGATATCATGATGAGATGATGATGATGAGATGATGATGATGATGATATCATGATGATGATGATGATGATGATGATATCATGATGATGATGATATCATGATGAGATGATGATGATGAGATGATGATGATGATATCATGATGATGATGATGATGATAATATCATGATGATGATGATATCATGATTATGATAATGATGATGATATCATGATGATGATGATGATGATGATGATGATGATGATATCATGATGATGATGATGATGATGATGATGATGATGATGATGATGATATCATGATGATGATGATGATGATGATGATGATATTGATGATGATATCATGATGATGATGATGATGATGATGATGATATCGATGATGATGATGATGATATCATGATGATGATGATGATATCATGATGATGATATCATGATGATGATGATGATGATATCATGATGATGATATCATGATGATGATTATGATGATGATGATGATATGATGATGATGATGATGATGATGATGATATGATGATGAAGATGATGATGATGATGATGATATCATGATGATGATATCATGATGAAGATGATGATGATGATATGATGATGATATCATGATGATGATATCATGATGATGATGATATGATGATATGATGATGATGATGATGATGATGATGATATGATGATATGATGATGATATGATGATGATATGATGATATCATGATGAGATGATGATGATGATATCATGATATCATGATGAGATGATGATGATGATGATGATATCATGAAGAGATGATGATGATGATGATGATGATATCATGATGATAATTGATGATGATGATGATGATGATGATGATGATGATATGATGATGATGATGATGATGATGATGATGATGATATCATGATGATGATATCATGATGATGATGATGATGATGATATCATGATGATGATATCATGATGATGATGATGATGATGATATCATGAGGATGATGATGATGATGATATCATGATGATGATGATGATGATATCATGAAGATGATATCATGATGATGATGATGATGATGATGATGATATCATGATGATGATGATGATGATGATATCATGATGATGATGATGATGATGATGATGATGATGATGATGATGATGATGATGATGATGATGATATGATGATGATGATATCATGATGAAGATGATGATGATGATGATGATGATGATATGATGATATGATGATGATGATGATGATGATGATGATGATGATGATATGGTGATGATGATGATGATGATATCATGATGATGATATCATGATGATGATATCATGATGATGATGATGATGATGATATCATGATGATGATATCATGTTGATATGATGATGATATCATGATGATGATGATGATGATGATGATATGATGATGATGATGATGATGATGATATCATGATGATGATGATGATGATGATGATATCATGATGATGATATCATGATGATGATGATGATGATGATGATATCATGATGATGATGATGATGATATCATGATGATGATGATGATGATATCATGATGATGATGATATCATGATGATGATGATGATGTCATGATGATGATATCATGATGATGATGATATCATGATGATGATATCATGATGATGATGATGAGATGATGATGATGATATCATGATGATGATATCATGATGATGATATCATGATGATGATGATGATATCATGATGATGATATCATGATGATGATGATATCATGATGATGATATCATGATGATGATATCATGATGATGTTGATATCATGATGATGATGATATCATGATGATGATGATGATGATGATGATATCATGATGATGATGATGATATCATGATGATGATATCATGATGATGATGATATCATGATGATGATATCATGATGATGATGATGATGATATCATGATGAGATGATGATGAGATGATGATGATGATGATGATGATGATATCATGATGATGATGATGATGATGATGATGATATGATGATGATGA
This sequence comes from Pelodytes ibericus, assembly GCA_036172795.1. Classification (NCBI taxonomy): domain Eukaryota; kingdom Metazoa; phylum Chordata; class Amphibia; order Anura; family Pelodytidae; genus Pelodytes; species Pelodytes ibericus. The sequence goes on along the minus strand of CM069861.1, from coordinate 79,694,184 downwards.
TGATATCATGATGATGATGATGATGATGATGATGATGATGATGATGATATCATGATGATGATGATATCATGATGAGTTGATGATGATGAGATGATGATGATGATGATGATATCATGATGATGATGATGAGATGATGATGATGATATGATGATGATGATGATGATGATGATGATGATGATGATAATATCATGATGATGATGATGATGATGATAACATGATGATGATGATATCATGATGAGATGATGATGATGAGATGATGATGATGATGATGATGATGATATCATGATGATGATGATATCATGATGAGATGATGATGATGAGATGATGATGATGATATCATGATGATGATGATGATGATGATGATATCATGATGATGATGATATCATGATGAGATGATGATGATGAGATGATGATGATGATATCATGATGATGATGATGATGATAATATCATGATGATGATGATATCATGATTATGATAATGATGATGATATCATGATGATGATGATGATGATGATGATATCATGATGATGATGATGATGATGATGATGATGATATCATGATGATGATGATGATGATGATGATGATATTGATGATGATATCATGATGATGATGATGATGATGATGATGATGATGATATCGATGATGATGATGATGATATCATGATGATGATGATGATATCATGATGATGATATCATGATGATGATGATGATGATATCATGATGATGATATCATGATGATGATTATGATGATGATGATGATATGATGATGATGATGATGATGATGATGATGATGATGATGATGATGATATGATGATGAAGATGATGATGATGATGATGATGATATCATGATGATGATATCATGATGAAGATGATGATGATGATATGATGATGATATCATGATGATGATATCATGATGATGATGATATGATGATATGATGATGATGATGATGATGATGATATGATGATATGATGATGATATGATGATGATATGATGATATCATGATGAGATGATGATGATGATATCATGATATCATGATGAGATGATGATGATGATGATGATGATATCATGAAGAGATGATGATGATGATGATGATGATATCATGATGATAATTGATGATGATGATGATGATGATGATGATGATGATGATGATGATATCATGATGATGATGATGATGATGATGATGATGATGATGATATCATGATGATGATATCATGATGATGATGATGATGATGATATCATGATGATGATATCATGATGATGATGATGATGATGATATCATGAGGATGATGATGATGATGATATCATGATGATGATGATGATGATATCATGAAGATGATATCATGATGATGATGATGATGATGATATCATGATGATGATGATGATGATGATATCATGATGATGATGATGATGATGATGATGATGATGATGATGATGATGATGATGATGATGATATGATGATGATGATATCATGATGAAGATGATGATGATGATGATGATGATGATATGATGATATGATGATGATGATATGATGATATGATGATGATGATGATGATGATGATGATGATGATGATGATGATGATATCATGATGATGATGATGATGATGATGATGATGATGATGATATGATGATGATGATATCATGATGAAGATGATGATGATGATGATGATATGATGATATGATGATGATGATGATGATGATATGATGATATGATGATGATGATGATGATATGATGATGATGATGATGATATCATGATGATGATGATGATGATATCATGATGATGATGATGATGATGATATCATGATGATGATGATGATGATGATATCATGATGATGATGATGATGATGATATCATGATGATGATGATATCATGATGATGATGATGATATCATGATGATGATGATATCATGATGATGATGATGATATCATGATGATGATATCATGATGATGATGATGATATCATGATGATGATATCATGATGATGATATCATGATGATGATGATATCATGATGATGATGATATCATGATGATGATATCATGATGATGATATCATGATGATGATGATATCATGATGATGATGATATCATGATGATGATGATATCATGATGATGATGATGATGATGATGATATCATGATGATGATGATGATATCATGATGATGATATCATGATGATGATGATATCATGATGATGATATCATGATGATGATGATATCATGATGATGATGATATCATGATGATGATGATGATGATGATATCATGATGATGATGATGATGATATCATGATGATGATATCATGATGATGATGATGATGATGATATCATGATGATGATGATGATATCATGATGATGATGATGATATCATGATGATGATGATATCATGATGATGATGATGATGATGATGATGATGATGATGATGATGATGATGATGATGATGATGATGATGATATCATGATGATGATGATGATGATGATGATGATGATATCACGATGATGATATCATGATGATGATGATGATGATGATGATATCATGATGATGATGATGATGATGATGATATCATGATGATGATGATGATGATATCATAATGATGATATCATGTTGATATGATGATGATGATGATGATGATGATGATGATGATATCATGATGATGATATCATGTTGATATGATGATGATGATGAGATGATGATGATGATGATGATATCATGATGATGATGATGATGATGATGATATCATGATGATGATATCATGATGATGATGATGATGATGATGATGATGATATCATGATGATGATATCATGATGATGATGATGATGATATCATGATGATGATATCATGATGATGATATCATGATGATGATATGATGATGATGATATCATGATGATGATATCATGATGATGATATGATGAGATGATGATGATGATGATGATGATATCATGATGAGATGATGATGATGATGATGATGATATCATGATGAGATGATGATGATGATGATGATGATGATGATATCATGATGATGATGATGATATCATGATGAGATGATGATGATAATGATATCATGATGATGATGATGATGATGATGATGATGATGATGATGATATCATGATGATGATGATATCATGATGAGATGATGATGATGATGATGATGATGATGATATCATGATGATGATGATATCATGATGAGATGATGATGATGAGATGATGATGATGATGATATCATGATGATGATGATGATGATAATATCATGATGATGATGATGATGATATCATGATGATGATGATATCATGATGAGATGATGATGATGATGATGATGATATCATGATGATGATGATATCATGATGAGATGATGATGATGAGATGATGATGATGATATCATGATGATGATGATGATGATGATGATAATATCATGATGATGATGATGATGATATCATGATTATGATAATGATGATGATATCATGATGATGATGATGATGATATCATGATGATGATGATGATGATATCATTATGATGATGATGATGATGATGATGATGATATCATGATGATGATGATGATGATGATGATATCATGATGATGATGATGATGATGATGATGATATCATGATGATGATGATGATGATGATATCATGATGATGATGATGATATCATGATGATGATGATGATGATGATGATATCATGATGATGATGATATCATGATGATGATATCATGATGATGATATCATGATGATGATGATATCATGATGATGATGATGATGATGATGATGATGATATCATGATGATGATGATATGATGATGATGATGATGATGATGATATGATGATGATGATATCATGATGAAGATGATGATGATGATGATGATGATGATATCATGATGATGATATCATGATGAAGATGATGATGATGATGATGATATCATGATGATGATATCATGATGATGATATGATGATATGATGATATGATGATGATGATGATGATGATATCATGAAGAGATGATGATGATGATGATGATGATATCATGATGATGATGATGATGATGATATCATGATGAGATGATGATGATGATGATATCATGATGAGATGATGATGATATCATGATGAGATGATGATGATGATGATGATATCATGATGAGATGATGATAATGATGATATCATGATAAGATGATGATGATGATGATGATGATGATGATGATGATATCATGATGAGATGATGATGATGATATCATGATGAGGTGATGATGATGATGATATCATGAAGAGATGATGATGATGATGATGATATCATGATGATGATGATGATGATGATGATGATGATGATATCATGATGAGATGATGATGATGATGATATCATGATGAGATGATGATAATGATGATATCATGATGAGATGATGATGATGATGATGATGATGATGATATCATGATTAGATGATGATGATGATGATATCATGATGATCATGATGATGATGATGATGATGATGATATCATGATGATGATGATGATGATGATGATGATGATATCATGATGATGATGATATCATGATGATATCATGATGATGATGATATCATGATGATATCATGATGATGATGATATCATGATGATTATATCATGATTATGATGATGATGATATCATGATGATGATATCATGATGATGATGATGATGATATCATGATGATGATATCATGATGATGATGATGATATAATGATGATGATATCATGATGATGATGATGATGATATCATGATGATGATATCATGATGATGATATCATGATGATGATGATGATGATGAAGAAGATGATGATGATGATGATGATGATGATATCATGATGATGATGATGATGATATCATGATGATGATGATGATATCATGATGATGATGATATCATGATGATGATGATATCATGATGATGATGATGATGATGATATCATGATGATGATGATGATGATATCATGATGATGATGATATCACGATGATGATATCATGATGATGATGAGGATGATGAGGATGATGATGATGATATGATGATGATGATGATGATGATGATATGATGATGATGATATCATGATGAAGATGATGATGATGATGATGATGATGATATCATGATGATGATATCATGATGATGATGATGATATCATGATGATGATATCATGATGATGATATCATGATGATGATATCATGATGATGATGATGATGATATGATGATATGATGATGATGATGATGATATCATGAAGAGATGATGATGATGATGATGATGATATCATGATGATGATGATGATGATGATATCATGATGAGATGATGATGATGATGATATCATGATGAGATGATGATGATGATGATGATGATGATATCATGATGAGATGATGATAATGATGATATCATGATAAGATGATGATGATGATGATGATGATGATGATGATGATGATGATGATGATGATGATATCATGATGAGATGATGATGATGATATCATGATGAGGTGATGATGATGATGATATCATGAAGAGATGATGATGATGATGATGATGATGATATCATGATGATAATTGATGATGATGATGATGATGATGATGATGATGATGATGATGATATCATGATGATGATGATGATGATGATGATGATGATGATATCATGATGATGATATCATGATGATGATGATGATGATGATATCATGATGATGATATCATGATGATGATGATGATGATGATATCATGAGGATGATGATGATGATGATATCATGATGATGATGATGATGATATCATGAAGATGATATCATGATGATGATGATGATGATGATATCATGATGATGATGATGATGATGATATCATGATGATGATGATGATGATGATGATGATGATGATGATGATGATGATGATATGATGATGATGATATCATGATGAAGATGATGATGATGATGATGATGATATGATGATATGATGATGATGATATGATGATATGATGATGATGATGATGATGATGATGATGATATCATGATGATGATGATGATGATGATGATGATGATATGATGATGATGATATCATGATGAAGATGATGATGATGATGATGATATGATGATATGATGATGATGATGATGATGATATGATGATATGATGATGATGATGATGATATGATGATGATGATATCATGATGAAGATGATGATGATGATGATGATGATATGATGATATGATGATGATGATGATGAGGATGATGATGATGATGATGATATCATGATGATGATGATGATATCATGATGATGATGATGATGATATCATGATGATGATGATGATGATGATATCATGATGATGATGATGATGATGATATCATGATGATGATGATGATGATGATATCATGATGATGATGATATCATGATGATGATGATGATATCATGATGATGATGATATCATGATGATGATGATGATATCATGATGATGATATCATGATGATGATGATGATATCATGATGATGATATCATGATGATGATATCATGATGATGATGATATCATGATGATGATGATATCATGATGATGATATCATGATGATGATATCATGATGATGATGATATCATGATGATGATGATATCATGATGATGATGATATCATGATGATGATGATGATGATGATGATATCATGATGATGATGATGATATCATGATGATGATATCATGATGATGATGATATCATGATGATGATATCATGATGATGATGATATCATGATGATGATGATATCATGATGATGATGATGATGATGATATCATGATGATGATGATGATGATATCATGATGATGATATCATGATGATGATGATGATGATGATATCATGATGATGATGATGATATCATGATGATGATGATGATATCATGATGATGATGATATCATGATGATGATGATGATGATGATGATGATGATGATGATGATGATGATGATGATGATGATATCATGATGATGATGATGATGATGATGATGATGATGATGATGATATCACGATGATGATATCATGATGATGATGATGATGATGATGATATCATGATGATGATGATGATGATGATGATATCATGATGATGATGATGATGATATCATAATGATGATATCATGTTGATATGATGATGATGATGATGATGATGATGATGATGATGATGATGATATCATGATGATGATATCATGTTGATATGATGATGATGATGAGATGATGATGATGATGATGATATCATGATGATGATGATGATGATATCATGATGATGATATCATGATGATGATGATGATGATGATGATGATGATATCATGATGATGATATCATGATGATGATGATGATGATATCATGATGATGATATCATGATGATGATATCATGATGATGATATGATGATGATGATATCATGATGATGATATCATGATGATGATATGATGAGATGATGATGATGATGATGATGATATCATGATGAGATGATGATGATGATGATGATGATATCATGATGAGATGATGATGATGATGATGATGATATCATGATGATGATGATGATATCATGATGAGATGATGATGATAATGATATCATGATGATGATGATGATGATGATGATGATGATGATGATGATATCATGATGATGATGATATCATGATGAGATGATGATGATGATGATGATGATGATGATATCATGATGATGATGATATCATGATGAGATGATGATGATGAGATGATGATGATGATGATATCATGATGATGATGATGATGATAATATCATGATGATGATGATGATGATATCATGATGATGATGATATCATGATGAGATGATGATGATGATGATGATGATATCATGATGATGATGATATCATGATGAGATGATGATGATGAGATGATGATGATGATATCATGATGATGATGATGATGATGATGATAATATCATGATGATGATGATGATGATATCATGATTATGATAATGATGATGATATCATGATGATGATGATGATGATATCATGATGATGATGATGATGATATCATTATGATGATGATGATGATGATGATGATGATATCATGATGATGATGATGATGATGATGATATCATGATGATGATGATGATGATGATGATGATATCATGATGATGATGATGATGATGATATCATGATGATGATGATGATATCATGATGATGATGATGATGATGATGATGATATCATGATGATGATGATATCATGATGATGATATCATGATGATGATATCATGATGATGATGATATCATGATGATGATGATGATGATGATGATGATGATGATATCATGATGATGATGATATGATGATGATGATGATGATGATGATATGATGATGATGATATCATGATGAAGATGATGATGATGATGATGATGATGATATCATGATGATGATATCATGATGAAGATGATGATGATGATGATGATATCATGATGATGATATCATGATGATGATATCATGATGATGATATGATGATATGATGATATGATGATGATGATGATGATGATATCATGAAGAGATGATGATGATGATGATGATGATGATGATATCATGATGATGATGATGATGATGATATCATGATGAGATGATGATGATGATGATATCATGATGAGATGATGATGATATCATGATGAGATGATGATGATGATGATGATATCATGATGAGATGATGATAATGATGATATCATGATAAGATGATGATGATGATGATGATGATGATGATGATGATATCATGATGAGATGATGATGATGATATCATGATGAGGTGATGATGATGATGATATCATGAAGAGATGATGATGATGATGATGATATCATGATGATGATGATGATGATGATGATGATGATGATATCATGATGAGATGATGATGATGATGATATCATGATGAGATGATGATAATGATGATATCATGATGAGATGATGATGATGATGATGATGATGATATCATGATTAGATGATGATGATGATGATATCATGATGATCATGATGATGATGATGATGATGATGATATCATGATGATGATGATGATGATGATGATGATGATATCATGATGATGATGATATCATGATGATATCATGATGATGATGATATCATGATGATATCATGATGATGATGATATCATGATGATTATATCATGATTATGATGATGATGATATCATGATGATGATATCATGATGATGATGATGATGATATCATGATGATGATATCATGATGATGATGATGATATAATGATGATGATATCATGATGATGATGATGATGATATCATGATGATGATATCATGATGATGATGATGATGATGAAGAAGATGATGATGATGATGATGATGATGATATCATGATGATGATGATGATGATATCATGATGATGATGATGATATCATGATGATGATGATATCATGATGATGATGATGATGATGATATCATGATGATGATGATGATGATATCATGATGATGATGATATCACGATGATGATATCATGATGATGATGAGGATGATGAGGATGATGATGATGATATGATGATGATGATGATGATGATATGATGATGATGATATCATGATGAAGATGATGATGATGATGATGATGATGATATCATGATGATGATATCATGATGATGATGATGATATCATGATGATGATATCATGATGATGATATCATGATGATGATATCATGATGATGATGATGATGATATGATGATATGATGATGATGATGATGATATCATGAAGAGATGATGATGATGATGATGATGATATCATGATGATGATGATGATGATGATGATATCATGATGAGATGATGATGATGATGATATCATGATGAGATGATGATGATGATGATGATGATATCATGATGAGATGATGATAATGATGATATCATGATAAGATGATGATGATGATGATGATGATGATGATGATGATGATGATGATGATGATGATGATGATGATATCATGATGAGATGATGATGATGATATCATGATGAGGTGATGATGATGATGATATCATGAAGAGATGATGATGATGATGATGATGATATCATGATGATGATGATGATGATAATATCATGATGATGATGATGATGATGATGATGATGATGAAGAAGATGATGATGATGATGACGATGATGATGATGATGATGATATCATGATGATGATGATGATGATGATGATGATATCATGATGATGATATCATGATGATGATATCATGATGATGATGATGATGATGATGATATCATGATGATGATATCATGATGATGATGATGATGATGATATCATGATGATGATATCATGATGATGATGATGATGATGATATCATGATGATGATATCATGATGATGATGATGATGATGATATCATGATGATGATATCATGATGATGATATCATGATGATGATATGATGATGATGATATCATGATGAGATGATGATGATATGATGATGATGATATCATGATGAGATGATGATGATGATGATGATATCATGATGAGATGATGATGATGATATCATGATGATGATGATATCATGATGAGATGATGATGATGATGATGATGATATCATGATGAGATGATGATGATGATGATGATGATATCATGATGATGATGATATCATGATGAGATGATGATGATAATGATATCATGATGATGATGATGATGATGATGATGATGATGATATCATGATGATGATGATATCATGATGAGATGATGATGATGATGATGATGATGATATCATGATGATGATGATATCATGATGAGATGATGATGATGAGATGATGATGATGATGATATCATGATGATGATGATGATGATGATAATATCATGATGATGATGATGATGATATCATGATGATGATGATATCATGATGATGATGATATCATGATGAGATGATGATGATGATGATGATGATATCATGATGATGATGATGATGATGAGATGATGATGATGATGATATCATGATGATGATGATGAAGATGATGATGATAATATCATGATGATGATGATGATGATATCATGATTATGATAATGATGATGATATCATGATGATGATGATGATGATATCATGATGATGATGATGATGATGATGATATCATTATGATGATGATGATGATGATGATGATGATGATGATATCATGATGATGATGATGATGATGATATCATGATGATGATGATGATGATGATGATGATATCATGATGATGATGATGATGATGATATCATGATGATGATGATGATATCATGATGATGATGATGATGATGATATCATGATGATGATGATGATGATGATATCATGATGATGATGATATCATGATGATGATATCATGATGATGATATCATGATGATGATGATGATATCATGATGATGATGATGATATGATGATGATGATATCTTGATGAAGATGATGATGATGATGATATCATGATGATGATATCATGATGAAGATGATGATGATGATGATATCATGATGATGATATCATGATGATGATATGATGATATGATGATATGATGATGATGATGATGATGATATCATGAAGAGATGATGATGATGATGATGATGATATCATGATGATGATGATGATGATGATGATGATGATGATGATATCATGATGATGATGATATCATGATGATGATGATATCATGATGATTATATCATGATTATGATGATGATGATATCATGATGATGATATCATGATGATGATGATGATGATATCATGATTATGATATCATGATGATGATGATGATGAAGAAGATGATGATGATGATGATGATATCATGATGATGATGATGATGATATCATGATGATGATGATGATATCATGATGATGATGATATCATGATGATGATGATGATGATGATATCATGATGATGATGATATCATGATGATGATGATATCATGATGATATCATGATGATGATGATGATGATGATATCATGATGAATGATATCACGATGATGATATCATGATGATGATGATGATGATGATGATGATGATATCATGATGATGATGATATCATGATGAGATGATGATGATGAAATGATGATGATGATGATATCATGATGATGATGATGGTGATAATATCATGATGATGATGATGATGATGATATCATGATTATGATGATGATATCATGATGATGATGATGATATGATGATGATGATGGTGATGATTATATGATGATGATGATGATGATGATGATGATGATGATGATATCATGATGATGATGATGATGATGATGATATCATGATGAGATGATGATGATGATGATATCATGATGAGATGATGATAATGATGATATCATGATGAGATGATGATGATGATGATGATGATATCATGATTAGATGATGATGATGATGATATCATGATGATCATGATGATGATGATGATATCATGATGATATGATGAAATCATGATGAGATGATGATATCATGATGAGATGATGATGATGATATGATGATGATGATATCATGATGATGATGAGATGATGATGATGAGATGATGATGATGATGATGATGATATCATGATGATGATGATATCA
>CM069861.1:79629220-79679220 GCA_036172795.1 Pelodytes ibericus | reverse complement strand
ATATCATGATGAGATGATAATGATATCATGATGAGATGATGATGATATAATGATGAGATGATGATGATGATGATGATGATATCATGATGATGATATCATGATGAGATGATGATGATGATGATATCATGATGAGATGATGATGATGATATCATGATGAGATGATGATGATGATGATATCATGATGATATCATGATGATGATGATGATGATGATGATGATGATGATGATATCATGATGATATCATGATGAGACGACGATAATGATATCATGATGAGATGATGATGATGATGATGATGATGATGATGATGATGATATCATTATGATATCATGATGAGATGATGAATGATAGCATGATGAGATGATGATGATATCATGATGAGATGATGATGAGATGATGATGATGATATCATGATGAGATGATGATGATGACGATATCATGATGATGATATCATGATGATGATATCATGATGAGATGATGATGATGATATCATGATGAGATGATGATGATGATGATGATGATATCATGAAGAGATGATGATGATGATGATATCATGATGCGATGATGATGATGATGATATCATGATGAGATGATGATGATGATGATATCATGATGAGATGATGATGATGATGATATCATGATGAGATGATGAGGATGATGATGATATCATGATGAGATGATGATATCATGATATGATGATGATATCATGATATGATGATGATGATGATGATGATGATGATGATGATATGATGATGAGATGATGATGATGATGATGATATCATGATGCGATGATGATGATGATGATGATGATGATGATGATATCATGATGAGATGATGATGATGATGATGATATCATGATGATGATGATATCATGATGATGATGATGATGATGATGATGATGATGATGATGATGATGATGATGATGATGATGATGATATCATGATGATGATGATGATGATGATATCACGATGATGATATCATGATGATGATGATGATGATGATGATATCATGATGATGATGATGATGATGATGATATCATGATGATGATGATGATGATATCATAATGATGATATCATGTTGATATGATGATGATGATGATGATGATGATGATGATATCATGATGATGATATCATGTTGATATGATGATGATGATGAGATGATGATGATGATGATGATATCATGATGATGATGATGATGATGATGATATCATGATGATGATATCATGATGATGATGATGATGATGATGATGATGATATCATGATGATGATATCATGATGATGATGATGATGATATCATGATGATGATATCATGATGATGATATCATGATGATGATATGATGATGATGATATCATGATGATGATATCATGATGATGATATGATGAGATGATGATGATGATGATGATGATATCATGATGAGATGATGATGATGATGATGATGATATCATGATGAGATGATGATGATGATGATGATGATGATGATATCATGATGATGATGATGATATCATGATGAGATGATGATGATAATGATATCATGATGATGATGATGATGATGATGATGATGATGATGATATCATGATGATGATGATATCATGATGAGATGATGATGATGATGATGATGATGATGATGATATCATGATGATGATGATATCATGATGAGATGATGATGATGAGATGATGATGATGATGATATCATGATGATGATGATGATGATAATATCATGATGATGATGATGATGATATCATGATGATGATGATATCATGATGAGATGATGATGATGATGATGATGATATCATGATGATGATGATATCATGATGAGATGATGATGATGAGATGATGATGATGATATCATGATGATGATGATGATGATGATGATAATATCATGATGATGATGATGATGATATCATGATTATGATAATGATGATGATATCATGATGATGATGATGATGATATCATGATGATGATGATGATGATATCATTATGATGATGATGATGATGATGATGATGATATCATGATGATGATGATGATGATGATGATATCATGATGATGATGATGATGATGATGATGATATCATGATGATGATGATGATGATGATGATATCATGATGATGATGATGATATCATGATGATGATGATGATGATGATGATATCATGATGATGATGATATCATGATGATGATATCATGATGATGATGATATCATGATGATGATGATGATGATGATGATGATGATATCATGATGATGATGATATGATGATGATGATATGATGATGATGATATGATGATGATGATATCATGATGAAGATGATGATGATGATGATGATGATGATATCATGATGATGATATCATGATGAAGATGATGATGATGATGATGATATCATGATGATGATATCATGATGATGATATGATGATATGATGATATGATGATGATGATGATGATGATATCATGAAGAGATGATGATGATGATGATGATGATGATATCATGATGATGATGATGATGATGATATCATGATGAGATGATGATGATGATGATATCATGATGAGATGATGATGATATCATGATGAGATGATGATGATGATGATGATATCATGATGAGATGATGATAATGATGATATCATGATAAGATGATGATGATGATGATGATGATGATGATGATGATGATGATATCATGATGAGATGATGATGATGATATCATGATGAGGTGATGATGATGATGATATCATGAAGAGATGATGATGATGATGATGATATCATGATGATGATGATGATGATGATGATGATGATGATATCATGATGAGATGATGATGATGATGATATCATGATGAGATGATGATAATGATGATATCATGATGAGATGATGATGATGATGATGATGATGATATCATGATTAGATGATGATGATGATGATATCATGATGATCATGATGATGATGATGATGATGATGATATCATGATGATGATGATGATGATGATGATGATGATATCATGATGATGATGATATCATGATGATATCATGATGATGATGATATCATGATGATATCATGATGATGATGATATCATGATGATTATATCATGATTATGATGATGATGATATCATGATGATGATATCATGATGATGATGATGATGATATCATGATGATGATATCATGATGATGATGATGATATAATGATGATGATATCATGATGATGATGATGATGATATCATGATGATGATATCATGATGATGATATCATGATGATGATGATGATGATGAAGAAGATGATGATGATGATGATGATGATGATGATGATATCATGATGATGATGATGATGATATCATGATGATGATGATGATATCATGATGATGATGATATCATGATGATGATGATGATGATGATATCATGATGATGATGATGATGATATCATGATGATGATGATATCACGATGATGATATCATGATGATGATGAGGATGATGAGGATGATGATGATGATATGATGATGATGATGATGATGATATGATGATGATGATATCATGATGAAGATGATGATGATGATGATGATGATGATATCATGATGATGATATCATGATGATGATGATGATATCATGATGATGATATCATGATGATGATATCATGATGATGATGATGATGATATGATGATATGATGATGATGATGATGATATCATGAAGAGATGATGATGATGATGATGATGATATCATGATGATGATGATGATGATGATATCATGATGAGATGATGATGATGATGATATCATGATGAGATGATGATGATGATGATGATGATATCATGATGAGATGATGATAATGATGATATCATGATAAGATGATGATGATGATGATGATGATGATGATGATGATGATGATGATGATGATGATGATATCATGATGAGATGATGATGATGATATCATGATGAGGTGATGATGATGATGATATCATGAAGAGATGATGATGATGATGATATCATGATGATGATGATGATGATAATATCATGATGATGATGATGATGATGATGATGATGAAGAAGATGATGATGATGATGACGATGATGATGATGATGATGATGATATCATGATGATGATGATGATGATGATGATGATATCATGATGATGATATCATGATGATGATATCATGATGATGATGATGATGATGATGATATCATGATGATGATATCATGATGATGATGATGATGATGATATCATGATGATGATATCATGATGATGATGATGATGATGATATCATGATGATGATATCATGATGATGATGATGATGATGATATCATGATGATGATATCATGATGATGATATCATGATGATGATATGATGATGATGATATCATGATGATGATATCATGATGATGATATGATGATGATGATATCATGATGAGATGATGATGATGATGATGATATCATGATGAGATGATGATGATGATATCATGATGATGATGATATCATGATGAGATGATGATGATGATGATGATGATATCATGATGAGATGATGATGATGATGATGATGATATCATGATGATGATGATATCATGATGAGATGATGATGATAATGATATCATGATGATGATGATGATGATGATGATGATGATGATGATGATATCATGATGATGATGATATCATGATGAGATGATGATGATGATGATGATGATGATGATATCATGATGATGATGATATCATGATGAGATGATGATGATGAGATGATGATGATGATGATATCATGATGATGATGATGATGATGATAATATCATGATGATGATGATGATGATATCATGATGATGATGATATCATGATGATGATGATATCATGATGAGATGATGATGATGATGATGATATCATGATGATGATGATGATGATGAGATGATGATGATGATGATATCATGATGATGATGATGAAGATGATGATGATAATATCATGATGATGATGATGATGATATCATGATTATGATAATGATGATGATATCATGATGATGATGATGATGATATCATGATGATGATGATGATGATGATGATATCATTATGATGATGATGATGATGATGATGATGATGATGATATCATGATGATGATGATGATGATGATATCATGATGATGATGATGATGATGATGATGATGATATCATGATGATGATGATGATGATGATATCATGATGATGATGATGATATCATGATGATGATGATGATGATGATATCATGATGATGATGATGATGATGATATCATGATGATGATGATATCATGATGATGATATCATGATGATGATATCATGATGATGATGATGATATCATGATGATGATGATGATATGATGATGATGATATCTTGATGAAGATGATGATGATGATGATATCATGATGATGATATCATGATGAAGATGATGATGATGATGATATCATGATGATGATATCATGATGATGATATGATGATATGATGATATGATGATGATGATGATGATGATGATATCATGAAGAGATGATGATGATGATGATGATGATGATATCATGATGATGATGATGATGATGATGATGATGATGATGATGATGATATCATGATGATGATGATATCATGATGATGATGATATCATGATGATTATATCATGATTATGATGATGATGATATCATGATGATGATATCATGATGATGATGATGATGATATCATGATTATGATATCATGATGATGATGATGATGAAGAAGATGATGATGATGATGATGATATCATGATGATGATGATGATGATATCATGATGATGATGATGATATCATGATGATGATGATATCATGATGATGATGATGATGATGATATCATGATGATGATGATATCATGATGATATCATGATGATGATGATGATGATGATATCATGATGAATGATATCACGATGATGATATCATGATGATGATGATGATGATGATGATGATGATATGATGATATGATGATGATGATATGATGATGATGATATCATGATGAAGATGATGATGATGATATCATGATGATGATATCATGATGATGATGATGATATCACGATGATGATATCATGATGATTATATCATGATGATGATGATGATGATATGATGATATGATGATGATGATGATGATGATATCATGAAGAGATGATGATGATGATGATGATATCATGATGAGATGATGATGATGATGATATCATGATGAGATGATGATGATGATGATGATATCATGATGAGATGATGATAATGATGATATCATGATAAGATGATGATGATGATGATGATGATGATGATGATGATATCATGATGAGATGATGATGATGATATCATGATGAGGTGATGATGATGATGATATCATGAAGAGATGATGATGATGATGATGATGATGATATCATGATGATGATGATGATGATGATGATATCATGATGAGATGATGATGATGATGATATCATGATGAGATGATGATAATGATGATATCATGATGAGATGATGATGATGATGATGATGATGATATCATGATTAGATGATGATGATGATGATATCATGATGATCATGATGATGATGATGATATCATGATGATATGATGAAATCATGATGAGATGATGATATCATGATGAGATGATGATGATGATATGATGATGATGATATCATGATGATGATGAGATGATGATGATGAGATGATGATGATGATGATGATGATATCATGATGATGATGATATCATGATGAGATGATGATGATGAAATGATGATGATGATGATATCATGATGATGATGATGGTGATAATATCATGATGATGATGATGATGATGATATCATGATTATGATGATGATATCATGATGATGATGATGATATGATGATGATGATGGTGATGATTATATGATGATGATGATGATGATGATGATGATGATGATGATATCATGATGATGATGATGATGATGATGATATCATGATGAGATGATGATGATGATGATATCATGATGAGATGATGATAATGATGATATCATGATGAGATGATGATGATAATGATG
Organism: Pelodytes ibericus; assembly: GCA_036172795.1. Classification (NCBI taxonomy): domain Eukaryota; kingdom Metazoa; phylum Chordata; class Amphibia; order Anura; family Pelodytidae; genus Pelodytes; species Pelodytes ibericus. The sequence goes on along the minus strand of CM069861.1, from coordinate 79,672,246 downwards.
ATGATATCATGATTAGATGATGATGATGATGATATCATGATGATCATGATGATGATGATGATATCATGATGATATGATGAAATCATGATGAGATGATGATATCATGATGAGATGATGATGATGATATGATGATGATGATATCATGATGATGATGAGATGATGATGATGAGATGATGATGATGATGATGATGATATCATGATGATGATGATATCATGATGAGATGATGATGATGAAATGATGATGATGATGATATCATGATGATGATGATGGTGATAATATCATGATGATGATGATGATGATGATGATATCATGATTATGATGATGATATCATGATGATGATGATGATGATATGATGATGATGATGGTGATGATATCATGATGATGATGATATCATGATGATGATGATATCATGATGATATCATGATGATGATGATGATGATGATATCATGATGAATGATATCACGATGATGATATCATGATGATGATGATGATGATGATGATGATGATGATATGATGATATGATGATGATGATATGATGATGATGATATCATGATGAAGATGATGATGATGATATCATGATGATGATATCATGATGATGATGATGATATCACGATGATGATATCATGATGATGATATCATGATGATGATGATGATGATATGATGATATGATGATGATGATGATGATGATATCATGAAGAGATGATGATGATGATGATGATATCATGATGAGATGATGATGATGATGATATCATGATGAGATGATGATGATGATGATGATATCATGATGAGATGATGATAATGATGATATCATGATAAGATGATGATGATGATGATGATGATGATGATGATGATGATATCATGATGAGATGATGATGATGATATCATGATGAGGTGATGATGATGATGATATCATGAAGAGATGATGATGATGATGATGATGATATCATGATGATGATGATGATGATGATGATATCATGATGAGATGATGATGATGATGATATCATGATGAGATGATGATAATGATGATATCATGATGAGATGATGATGATGATGATGATGATATCATGATTAGATGATGATGATGATGATATCATGATGATCATGATGATGATGATGATATCATGATGATATGATGAAATCATGATGAGATGATGATATCATGATGAGATGATGATGATGATATGATGATGATGATATCATGATGATGATGAGATGATGATGATGAGATGATGATGATGATGATGATGATATCATGATGATGATGATATCATGATGAGATGATGATGATGAAATGATGATGATGATGATATCATGATGATGATGATGATATCATGATGATGATGATGGTGATAATATCATGATGATGATGATGATGATGATATCATGATTATGATGATGATATCATGATGATGATGATGATATGATGATGATGATGGTGATGATTATATGATGATGATGATGATGATGATGATGATGATGATGATATCATGATGATGATGATGATGATGATGATATCATGATGATGATATCATGATGATGATGATGATGATGAAGAAGATGATGATGATGATGATGATGATGATGATGATATCATGATGATGATGATGATGATGATGATGATGATGATGATGATGATGATATCATGATGATGATGATATCATGATGATGATATCATGATGATGATGATGATGATGATGATGATGATATCATGATGATGATATCATGATGATGATATCATGATGATGATATCATGATGATGATATCATGATGATGATGATATCATGATGATGATGATATCATGATGATGATGATGATGATATCATGATGAAGATGATGATGATGATGATGATGATGATGATGATGATGATATCATGATGATGATGATGATATCATGATGATGATGATGATATCATGATGATGATGATATCATGATGATGATGATGATGATGATATCATGATGATGATGATGATGATATCATGATGATGATGATATCACGATGATGATATCATGATGATGATGATGATGATGATGATGATGATGATGATGATGATGATATCATGATGAAGATGATGATGATGATGATGATGATATCATGATAATGATGATGATGATGATATCATGATGATGATATCATGATGATGATATCATGATGATGATGATGATGATATCATGATGATGATGATGATGATATCATGATGAGATGATGATGATGATGATGATGATATCATGATTAGATGATGATGATACTATCATGATGAGATGATGATGATGATATCATGATGATGATATCATGATGAGATGATGATGATGATATCATGATGATATCATGATGATGATATCATGATGATATCATGATGAGATGATGATGATGATATCATGATGATATCATGATGATGATATCATGATGATGATATCATGATGATGATATCATGATGATGATATCATGATGAGATGATAATAACATGATGATGATATCATGATGAGATGATAATGATATCATGATGAGATGATGATGATATAATGATGAGATGATGATGATGATGATGATGATATCATGATGATGATATCATGATGAGATGATGATGATGATGATATCATGATGAGATGATGATGATGATATCATGATGAGATGATGATGATGATGATATCATGATGATATCATGATGATGATGATGATGATGATGATGATGATGATGATATCATGATGATATCATGATGAGACGACGATAATGATATCATGATGAGATGATGATGATGATGATGATGATGATGATGATATCATTATGATATCATGATGAGATGATGAATGATAGCATGATGAGATGATGATGATATCATGATGAGATGATGATGAGATGATGATGATGATATCATGATGAGATGATGATGATGACGATATCATGATGATGATATCATGATGATGATATCATGATGAGATGATGATGATGATATCATGATGAGATGATGATGATGATGATGATGATATCATGAAGAGATGATGATGATGATATCATGATGGGATGATGATGATGATGATATCATGATGAGATGATGATGATGATGATATCATGATGAGATGATGATTATGATGATATCATGATGAGATGATGAGGATGATGATGATATCATGATGAGATGATGATATCATGATATGATGATGATATCATGATATGATGATGATGATGATGATGATGATGATGATGATATGATGATGAGATGATGATGATGATGATGATATCATGATGCGATGATGATGATGATGATGATGATGATGATGATATCATGATGAGATGATGATGATGATGATGATATCATGATGATGATATCATGATGAGATGATGATGATGATATCATGATGATATCATGATGATGATACCATGATGATATCATGATGAGATGATGATGATATCATGATGATATCATGATGATGATATCATGATGATGATATCATGATGATGATATCATGATGATGATATCATGATGATATCATGATGATCATATCATGATGAGATGATAATAACATGATGATGATATCATGATGAGATGATAATGATATCATGATGAGATGATGATGATGATATAATGATGAGATGGTGATGATGATGATGATGATATCATGATGATGATATCATGATGAGATGATGATGATGATATCATGATGAGATGATGATATCATGATGATATCATGATGATGATGATGATGATGATGATGATATCATGATGATATCATGATGAGATGACGATAATGATAGCATGATGAGATGATGATGATGATGATGATATCATGATGAGATGATGATGATGATGATGATGATGATGATATCATGATGAGATGATGATGAGATGATGATGATGATATCATGATGAGATGATGATGATGATGATATCATGATGAGAGGATGATGAGATGATGATGATGATATCATGATGAGATGATGATGATGATGATGATGATGATGATATCATGATGAGATGATGATGATGATGATGATGATGATGATATCATGATGAGATGATGATGATGATATCATGATGAGGTGATGATGATGATGATATCATGATGATTATGATGATGATGATATCATGATGAGATGATAAAGATGATAATATCATGATGAGATGATGATGATGATGATATCATGATGAGATGATGATAATGATGATATCATGATGAGATGATGATGATGATGATGATGATGATATCATGATGAGATGATGATGATGATATCATGATGAGATGATGATGATGATGATATCATGATGAGATGATGATAATGATGATGATATCATGATGATGATGATGATGATGATGATGATGATGATGGTGATATCATGATGAGATGATGATGATGATGATAATATCATGATGATCATGATGATGATATCATGATGAGATGATGATGATGAGGATATCATGATGATCATGATGATGATATCATGATGAGATGATAAAATCATGATGAGATGATGATATCATGATGAGATGATGATGATGATGATGATGATATGATGATGATGATATCATGATGATGATGAGATGATGATGATGAGATGATGATGATGATGATGATGATGATATCATGATGATGATGATATCATGATGAGATGATGATGATGAGATGATGATGATGATATCATGATGATGATGATGATGATAATATCATGATGATGATGATGATGATATCATGATTATGATGATGATATGATGATGATGATGATATGATGATGATGATGATGATTATATGATGATGATGATGATGATGATGATGATGATATCATGATGATGATGATGATGATGATATCATGATATCATGATGAGATGATGATGATGATGATGATATCATGAAGAGATGATGATGATGATGATGATGATATCATGATGATGATGATGATGATGATGATGATGATATCGTGATGATGATATCATGATGATGATGATGATGATGATGATGATGATGATGATGATATCATGATGATGATGATGATGATGATGATGATATCATGATGATGATGATATCATGATGATGATGATGATATCATGATGATGATGATGATATCATGATGATGATATCATGATTATGATGATGATGATATCATGATGATGATATCATGATTATGATGATGATGATATCATGATGATGATATCATGATGATGATGATGATGATGATGATGATGATGATGATGATGATGATGATGATGATATCATGATGATGATATCATGATGATGATATCATGATTATGATGATGATGATATCATGATGATGAAATCATGATTATGATGATGATGATATCATGATGATGATATCATGATGATGATGAAGAAGATGATGATGATGATATCATGATGATGATATGATGATGATGATGATATCATGATGATGATGATGATGATGATGATATCATGATGATGATATCATGATGATGATGATGATGATATCATGATGATGATATCATGATGATGATGATGATGATATCATGATGATGATATGATGATGATGATGATGATGATGATGATGATGATGATGATGATGATGATATCATGATGATGATGATGATGATGATGATGATGATATCATGATGATGATATCATGATGATGATATCATGATGATGATGAAGAAGATGATGATATCATGATGATGATATCATGATGATGATATCATGATGATGATATCATGATGATGATGATGATGATGATGATGATGATGATGATGATGATATCATGATGATGATATCATGTTGATATGATGATGATGATGATGAGATGATGATGATGATGATGATATCATGATGATGATGATATCATGATGATGATGATATCATGATGAGATGATGATGATGATGATGATATCATGATGAGATGATGATGATTATGATGATGATGAGGATATCATGATGATGATGATATCATGATGATGATGATGATGATGATGATGATGATGATGATGATGATAATATCATGATGATATCATGATGATATCATGATGAGATGATGATGATGATGATGATATCATGATGAGATGATGATGATGATGATGATATCATGATGAGATGATGATGATGATGATGATGATGATGATATCATGATGATGATGATATCATGATGAGATGATGATGATGATATCATGATGATGATGATATCATGATGATGATGATGATGATGATATCATGATGATATCATGATTATGATGATATCATGATGAGATGATGATGAGATGATGATGATGATGATGATGATATCATGATGATGATGATGATGATGATATCATGATGATGATGATGATGATATCATGATGATGATGATGATGATATCATGATGATGATGATGATGATGATATCATGATGATGATGATGATGATGCTGATATCATGATGCTGATATCATGATGATGATGATGATGATATCATGATGATGATGATGATGATATCATGATGATGATGATGATGATATCATGATGATGATATCATGATGAAGATGATGATGATATCATGATGATGATATCATGATGAAGATGATGATGATGATGATATCATGATGATGATATCATGATGATGATATCATGATGATGATGATGATGATGATGATATCATGATGATGATATGATGATGATGATGATGATGATATCATGTTGATGATATCATGATGATGATGATGATATCATGATGATGATGATGATGATGATATCATGATGATGATGATGACATCATGATGATGATGATGACGATGATGACAACATGATGATGATGATGACGATGATGATATCATGATGATGATATCATGTTGATATGATGATGATGATGATGATATCATGATGATGATGATGATATCATGATGATGATGATGATATCATGATGATGATGATATCATGATGATGATGATGATGATGATGATGATATCATGATGATGATGATGATGATGATGATATCATGATGATGATGATGATGATGATATCATGATGATGATGATGATGATATCATGATGATGATATCATGTTGATATGATGATGATGATGAGATGATGATGATGATGATGATATCATGATGATGATGATGATGATATCATAATGATGATATCATGTTGATATGATGATGATGATGATGATGATGATGATGATGATGATGATGATGATGATGATGATGATGATGATGATATCATGATGATGATATCATGTTGATATGATGATGATGATGAGATGATGATGATGATGATGATGATATCATGATGATGATGATATCATGATGAGATGATGATGATGATGATATCATGATGAGATGATGATATCATGATGAGATGATGATGATGATATCATGATGATGATATCATGTTGATATGATGATGATGATGATGATGATGATGATGATATCATGATGAGATGATGATGATGATGATGATGATGATGATGATATCATGATGATGATGATGATGATGATGATATCATGATGATGATGATGATGATGATGATATCATGATGATGATGATGAGATGATGATGATGAGATGATAATGATGATGATGATGATATCATGATGATGATGATATCATGATGAGATGATGATGATGATGATATCATGATGATGATGATGATGATGATGATGGTATCATTATGATGATGATGATGATATCATGATGATGATGATATCACGATGATGATATCATGATGATGATGATGATAATGATGATGATGATGATGATGATGATGATGATATCATGATGATGATATCATGTTGATATGATGATGATGATGAGATGATGATGATGATGATATCATGATGATGATGATGATGATGATATCATGTTGATATGATGATGATGATGATGATGATGATGATGATGATATCATGATGATGATATCATGTTGATATGATGATGATGATATCATGATGATGATGATATCATGATGAGATGATGATGATGATGATATCATGATGAGATGATGATGATGATATCATGATGAGATGATGATGATGATATCATGATGATGATGATATCATGATGATGATGATGATGATGATGATGATGATGATGATGATATCATGATGAGATGATGATGATGATGATGATGATGATGATGATATCATGATGAGATGATGATGATGATGATGATGATATCATGATGAGATGATGATGATGATGATGATGATAGTATCATTATGATGATGATGATGATATCATGATGATGATGATATCATGATGATGATGATATCATGATGAGATGATGATGATGATGATATCATGATGATGATGATGATGATGATGATGGTATCATTATGATGATGATGATGATATCATGATGATGATGATATCACGATGATGATATCATGATGATGATGATGATAATGATGATGATGATGATGATGATGATGATGATATCATGATGATGATATCATGTTGATATGATGATGATGATGAGATGATGATGATGATGATATCATGATGATGATGATGATGATGATATCATGTTGATATGATGATGATGATGATGATGATGATGATATCATGATGATGATATCATGTTGATATGATGATGATGATATCATGATGATGATGATATCATGATGAGATGATGATGATGATGATATCATGATGAGATGATGATGATGATATCATGATGAGATGATGATGATGATATCATGATGATGATGATATCATGATGATGATGATGATGATGATGATGATGATGATGATGATGATATCATGATGAGATGATGATGATGATGATGATGATGATGATGATATCATGATGAGATGATGATGATGATGATGATGATATCATGATGAGATGATGATGATGATGATGATGATATCATGATGATGATGATGATGATGATGATATCATGATGATGATGATGATGAGATGATGATGATGAGATGATAATGATGATGATGATGATGATATCATGATGATGATGATATCATGATGAGATGATGATGATGATGATGGTATGATGATGATGATGATGGTATCATTATGATGATGATATCATGATGATGATGATATCACGATGATGATATCATGATGATGATGATGATGATGATGATGATGATGATGATGATGATGATGATGATGATGATGATGATATGATGATGATGATATCATGATGAAGATGATGATGATGATGATGATATCATGATAATGATGATGATGATGATATCATGATGATGATATCATGATGATGATATCATGATGATGATATCATGATGATGATGATGATATCATGATGATGATGATGATGATATCATGATGATGATGATGATGATATCATGATGAGATGATGATGATGATATCATGATTAGATGATGATGATACTATCATGATGAGATGATGATGATGATATCATGATGATGATATCATGATGAGATGATGATGATGATATCATGATGATATCATGATGATGATATCATGATGATATCATGATGAAATGATGATGATGATATCATGATGATATCTTTTTTTTTTTTTTTTTTTTTTATTACTGCATATAAAAATACAAGTATTTGAAGAACAAATTGATACAAAGGTTCATTAGACAATACAAAATAAACGGTATAATATGACTGGTTAGTCTAAGAGTAGTGATATCAACGAGCCAATCTATACATAAATATAAATATTCTACAGTGGTATGTACATGTATTGACACTAACATGAATATGCTAGTATGACCGTGCGTAGAGGACACCAAGGGTCATAATGTAGTAGAGCTAGTTCTCTTAAATTTTATAGTATCAATGAAGCAGTAAAACATAAATAACACACTAATAACACACTAACCATAAGTATAGGGGATTCAGTGCCGGGGGGCAGTGGGGGTCGCAGGAAGAAAGGGAGACTGAAATAGTAATAAGGGCGAGGGGGGGCAAGGGGGGGAGAGGTCCAAAGATTCTGATGCGTCTCTGCCCAGGTACAAATTGAAATTAAACATTATAGATTTCATTCCAATTGCTCCATATATCGCTATAGAGGACACTAGTGGAGTTGTTATATGACACAGATTTTTCCATAGTGGCTTGGTAATTTATTTGTAGTGTTATATCATTTTGAGTTGGGATCGTAGATTTTTTCCAATGGCGTGACATGCTGATCTTAGTGGCCATTAATATATGTATTATTAAGATGTGCTGTGGTTTTGAAGTTTTAGGTAGGTTAAAGTGAAAGAGAAAGTTTTCGGGAAGAAGGACATTTAATTTAATGTCCAAACTGTCAAGTAGCTTTAAGACTATAAGTTTGAGGTTCGATAGAACTGAGCAGTTCCACCAAATGTGGAAAAGAGAGCCAGGTTCGTTTCCGCAGCGCCAACATAAGTTGGTAGTCTCTGGTTGGTATTTACAGAGTTTAGTAGGAACAAGGTACCACCTGTGTAGAACTTTAATAAAGGATTCTTGAATATTTGTACAGTGAATATATTTTTTCACATATTCTAAAGATTTTAGCCATATTTGCAAAGAGAAAGTTTTATCGAGATCTTCTTCCCATTTTATAAAGGAGCTTAACTTCTTTTTTTCTCCCTTGTTATAAATATATTTTCTAATTTTAGAGGTTAATTTTTTAAAGGACCCTTTTGATAAATTCTCGTAGGTATCTTCCTGTGATAGTACTCTATTGCTCATTATGTTCTTAATTTTCAGGTAGGTAAGAAATTCACCATTTGGAAGATCAAATTTTGATTGAAGTTGAGAGAAAGTAGATATTCTCGACTCGTCTAGGAGGTCCGCAATATTAAGAATATTTAGATTAGACCATCTTTCTAGGCTTAGATCACGGGTTAAAAATGTCAAAGCCATTAAGGGAGCTTCTTTTGAAATAGAATTATTAGAGTAGAAGATCTTTTTAATTGGGTTAATAGAATTATAAATTTGGGTAATTACAATGTTATCGATGTTTAATTTTAGGAACTCCGTTTTATCTATCCAGAAGAGCATGGAGGGATCTTTGTTGTTACACAAATGTCTTTCAAATCTATACCAAGTTTTCTTTTTAGAATCATGATTACTCAAAATCAGAAAATGTGAAAACATTACAGTGTCGTGAATAAAAAAGACATCGGGGAAGGAAAGACCTCCTTGGGATAGATTGGAAGACATTATTTCCCTGGTGATCCTTGGTTTCTTTGCTCCCCAAACGAAAGAAGAGAATAGTTTATGGAACAACATAAGGGTTTTTTTTGGGACTCTAAGAGGAATGACCCGGAAAAAGTATTCCAATTTTGGGAGGATATAAGATCTGATCACTTCTATTCTACCTAGCCAAGATATATGCAGTTTTCGCCACTTTTCCATTGTAGAGGACAACTGATGGTATAGATTCATATAATTTAATTCAATCCAGGCGTCAACATTAAGATTGATCTTAACTCCGAGATATGAAATGGATCTGTTAGACCAGTTAAAGCTAAATTTACTTTCCAACCTTGAAGTCAGGTCAGGACCTAAGTTTGCGTGAAGCAGCTGTGTTTTATGGATGTTAATTTTATAATTGGACAATAAGCTGTAATCTTTTATGCATTCCAGAGTTTCCGTGATGGAAATATCGGGATTAGTAAGAGTCAAGATTATATCGTCCGCAAAGAGTGTTATTTTTAGTTCTTCCTTGTCCAAGAAAACCCCTGAGATTTTGTTATTCAATCTGATACTAGCTGCTAGGGGTTCAATTGAAAGAGTATACAATAAAGGAGCCAGCGGGCAACCCTGTCTCGTACCATTGGATACTCCAAACCAATTTGAGATAAGACCATTGCCATAAACTCTAGCAGTTGGATCAGAGTATAGTGCCATGACAAGGTCCTTGAAGCGTCCTTCCAGGCCGAACGCCGACAAGGCCCCCGACATAAAGCGCCAGCTAACTCTGTCGAAGGCCTTCTCGGCGTCCACTGCCACCAGAACAGTCGGACGGAGATCCTTCTTTATTTTTTGGATGATATGAGTTAGTCTGCGGACATTATCACCACCCGACCTGTTTTTGACAAACCCCGATTGGTCGATATGAATCAAATCGGGTATAACAAAGCTCAATCTATTGGCCAGTATTTTCGAAAATATTTTTATGTCCAAATTGATCAAAGATATCGGACGATAATTACAAATATAGCAGGGATCTTTCTCGGGCTTTGGTATAGGAGAGATTGTAGCTCTCAATAGGTCTGGTGTAATTTTTTTTTCAACACCAATTGCATTGTAGAATTTGTAAAGAAGGGGGGTGTTGTAGACACGCATTTATTTATGCTAGTTTGTTGATCTTATACACAGATATCACTTAAATAGCAATATATATATATATATATATATTGGTTTATATGTGTGGAGTATTTGCAGGTGGCTGGTGGTCTAAGCAACAGTGTTTCCAGGTAAACATACTGGCTATTGTTCAGGACTGGACTGTAAACAACATGGAGTCTGACAGTTTGGTCACCTGACCAGGGTTACTATGGGAAAGCTGTACCAACAAATGCTTCATGTTAAAAGAGATGCATGTTAAAGAGATTTCAGAACTTTCCTGAAGCTCCAACAATGGAGAAGCTACTGCTGAAGCCAGTCTTTCCACCTGAGTTCTCCTGGCAACGTAACATCTAAGTATCAGCATTTATATTTTATTTTACTTTCTTTTACTTGAATAGAGTTAACTATTCTTGTTTCTATTAATAGATTGAGTATTTAGCATTGTTTATTTGTATAACCTATATTAGATATTGTTGTAGAATTATCATTAAACTTTGTTATGCTTTAACCTATTCAAGTGTGTGGATATTCTGTTATTTGGTTATTGAATATAACTCTCTAATAATACCTTATGGAATAATATAATCGTTGTATTGTTACATTATTTCCATTTATAAATTTGTTGTTGAGGTTGTGCTCATTTGGCTCCTATTGTTATGTGTAACCGTGGGAACCAAACTGTAAAGTGTTAAACAGACACCAATAGATACCATATCTTGTATTAATTTAGATAGAGCATTTACTAATCTTCACCATTTCCAATACAACTGGCGTAGTCGGCAGGATTATTGCAGAGTTATTATATATAATAATTAATAACTGAATTCCGCATTTTCCAATTTTTCCCTCATGTTTCTTGTTTATGTGTAAAAAACAAAAAAGTAATTGTTTGACATTTAGAGTGCTTGCTACCTAGCCAAGTGACTAGCAACTGAACCATTACTTGGACATTGACTAGTCACTAGCACTTGTAACTAGACAGGTGACTCTGGCCAGGCAGATTATTGTTTAGTCTATAAACCCCCTAAATTATTTTTGAATGTCAATACCACACTGCAACGAGAGTGGTGGGTTTTAGTGTTGTCATTGCTGCAATGGGTTTATTTACTAAACAGTGTTTTTTGTTGTTGTGATTAATAGATTTTTTAGTACTACTTATTATTATCCTGTTTTGCTTATAAGTAGGCTTTTGAAACTTATTAGCAATAGTTATATATTGCTCTGGGAAGGTGGCAGGCTATTTATTACATGTGAAGTAATAAATGGTTCTAAGAGACCAGGAAATACATTGTGTGTTTATGTATTACATGTAAGCCTAGTGCATAGTGTTTATGTATGTAATACTGTATGCTGCTCTGGAAGAAATATGTTCTATTTGCATGTGGGCTGTGCGTGCAACACAGCTGAGACGGCACTATAGGGACCTCTGCAGACCAGGAAGTGTACGGCCGAGTGTATGGACCTGGGAAGGATGAAAGGCTATTAAATGACTAGTAATAGGTGCCACTGAGAGACCAGGAAATATGTTGTATGTGAATTTGTAGTATTATGTCTATTGATTGGTGTATGTATGCCTGCATGGAAAAGGGAAGCTATACCATAAGTAGTGACCCACAGGAACCAGTAGGTATTTGTGTGTAAACCGTCCTGGGGTGGGAGGGCTCTAATGAGGGACCCCACTGTCCAGTAGTTATGTGTGTTTAAACTGACCTGGGGTGGGAGGGCTCTAATGAGGGATCCCATTGTCCAGTAAGTATGTGTGTGTAAACCGACCTGGGGTGGGAGGGCTCTAATGAGGGACCCCATTGTCCAGTAAGTATGTGTGTGTAAACCGACCTGGGATGGGAGGGCTCTAATGAGGGACCCCATTGTCCAGTAAGTATGTGTGTGTAAACCGACCTGGGGTGGGAGGGCTCTAATGAGGGATCCCATTGTCCAGTAGGGTTTTGACCTGAATGTCTGTGTAAAGTGCTTGTGTGGTCCATCCACTCATGTAGTCCTCACAAGTGTTTTAACTCTTTTCCCACTTTACTAGCCAGATATCAGGGATTAATAACTTGAAGCTGGACAGTACAGAAACGTTTAGAGAGGAGTGTTTGTTTTCATGATTCCCTAGCAAAAGCATCTTAAAGGAACATGTAAAACCTGATAAAGTTTCTTCCTCAGCCATGCTGGTTTGCTATGTGCAGAACCAACAGCCTGAAGGACAGAAGAGATAGATATTCAACCCGCTGTGAGCTCTATTAACACGCTTGTCTTGCCTGTTTTAATAGTCAGATGACTCTGGGTTGGCTGCTGACTACCGGGAGGTGGATGCAGTAGTGCCATCAGTGAGCACTGCGGTTCCGAGTACCGTCAACGCAGATGAAGGGCAAACAGGCAGACACGTGGCAAGCTGGGATTGAATTAGCGAATGCTCTCTCTTTAATTCTCCTTGCACCAGAGATGCACTAACAAGCTAGCTTTGCCTGGGAGAAGATATCATATACATCCAGGTAGTGCATCAAGACAGTGAACAGGGTTGTGAGTCATCGTATCCTGAAGACTCCGGTGTCTCTAAAGAAACAGAAGAGATACTCCCAGCACTGATTGAAAGGCCTGGACAGACATCAGTGTCCAGAAATAAACCGTCTACCTGAGCACAGTGCAAGAAGAATATGAAGATACAGACAAAGAAGAAAGCATCAAGCAAGATTGCCAATGACACAGCACATTGTCTTTCTGTACTCCTGCAGCTGCAAGCTGGCACCCTAGTCAAAAATACGGGTCACAGAAGAGGTGAACTCACTCGTAAGAGAAAGAGGATGAGCAGCTGATTCCACCTGTCAAGAAAGTTGGCCATACCAAGTAGCCCTCAAGAATAAAGTTGGGCAGACTTGGCAGTTGAACTGTGGAGGCCGAAGACCAAGAGGTGGATTGAATTGCTGCATTGTTGTGCAAACTATTCTGAAGAGTTGTGGCTTGCAGAGAATGCAGCAAGAAGACACTAAAAAAGAATTCAAAGAAGAACCAAAGACAAGAACTTGTTATCTATGGACAATTGTGCTTATGTTATTGAGCTACCACTAAGCATATTGTGGTCCCTAGCCTATCACCCTAAAGCCTCTAGGTTGATAGAGTGGTGCAAAGAGTTTTCAGGAGAGCACATTTGAGTACTGTCCCCAGTAGTGATAGACTGTGGGTGGGAATGGGTTTGCAACCATTTTTCCTTTTTACAGTACTGCCCACAATGATTCTAGTGTGGGATGTTGGGTTGTATTACATGTTAGAGTGTTAAGCAGGTTTCAGGGGGTGGTGAGTGTTTGTTTGTGACAGTCCCCTTGTCTGATTGACCTGGAACCTGGTGAATGCATGTGAGTATGTGGCGTGAAGTGAAGGTGGTGAGCTGTGTGCGTGTACTGTGTTGGGGGAGATAGCCATCTGGGTAACTCAAACAGTGTAAGTTACAAGGGACCAGAGCTAGCTGATTCAGATAGGGACCAAAGTGTGAGTGCTACCCAGATCTAGCAAGCAACAGAGGCAGAAGCTCAAAATAATATCAGATGGACCTGGTGATACCTAGGTTGTATTATTATACTGTGATATTAAATCTATTTTCTTTCCTTCCAGCCGACTGGTGGCAGTTTTGAGTCAGCGGAACCAATGGTCCTCCAACACCTTTGTGCACATAAGAGTTGTAACCTTACACCTAGGCCTTGGTGTGTTAGCCACCAAGAGAGAAGTCTGACAGTTGTCAGCAAACAAATACTGCAGCTACCTCATTAACAACGCAGAAGTTAACCATGATTTGACCAAACTTCCTGCCATGTGGGAAAAGTGGATACCGACTTTTGGGTGGCTGGGGAGTTTGGGAAACACGATTGTTCATGGACTGTTTAGTAGCTGTGGTCATATGGTTTTTCTACTGTTATATGTGTAGCATTATTATTATAATTTTTTTATAAATTAGTTAACGCAACATTTAGAGTAATATAGTAGTGATGTCAGTGGTATTTGACCAAGGGGTGGAGTGTTGTAGACACGCATTTATTTATGCTAGTTTGTTGATCTTATACACAGATATCACTTAAATAGCAATATATATATATATATATATATTGGTTTATATGTGTGGAGTATTTGCAGGTGGCTGGTGGTCTAAGCAACAGTGTTTCCAGGTAAACATACTGGCTATTGTTCAGGACTGGACTGTAAACAACATGGAGTCTGACAGTTTGGTCACCTGACCAGGGTTACTATGGGAAAGCTGTACCAACAAATGCTTCATGTTAAAAGAGATGCATGTTAAAGAGATTTCAGAACTTTCCTGAAGCTCCAACAATGGAGAAGCTACTGCTGAAGCCAGTCTTTCCACCTGAGTTCTCCTGGCAACGTAACATCTAAGTATCAGCATTTATATTTTATTTTACTTTCTTTTACTTGAATAGAGTTAACTATTCTTGTTTCTATTAATAGATTGAGTATTTAGCATTGTTTATTTGTATAACCTATATTAGATATTGTTGTAGAATTATCATTAAACTTTGTTATGCTTTAACCTATTCAAGTGTGTGGATATTCTGTTATTTGGTTATTGAATATAACTCTCTAATAATACCTTATGGAATAATATAATCGTTGTATTGTTACATTATTTCCATTTATAAATTTGTTGTTGAGGTTGTGCTCATTTGGCTCCTATTGTTATGTGTAACCGTGGGAACCAAACTGTAAAGTGTTAAACAGACACCAATAGATACCATATCTTGTATTAATTTAGA
The DNA here is from genome assembly GCA_036172795.1 of Pelodytes ibericus. Taxonomy (NCBI): domain Eukaryota; kingdom Metazoa; phylum Chordata; class Amphibia; order Anura; family Pelodytidae; genus Pelodytes; species Pelodytes ibericus. The sequence continues at coordinate 79,655,273 of CM069861.1, read as the reverse complement.
TAGAGCATTTACTAATCTTCACCATTTCCAATACAGGGGGTTATGTGTGATTGAAAAAGTTTGTAAAAACGTGCAGTGTAACCGTCAGGACCTGGGGCTTTCCCTAGTTCAATATCTTTAATTGTCAAGGAGATTTCACTTTGGGTTATAGGGTCGTTCAACACCTTCAGATGATTCTTCTTAATTTTAGGAAGGACTAAATTATTGAAATATCTATCCATTTCTATTTGGGACGAGGTTGTCCCTTCTATGTTGTAAAGCGAAAAATAGTACTTGGCGAAGGCCTCCCCAATCTGGGCAGGGGAGAGAAAAACCCTGTCGCCAACCACTATTTTTTTAATGTTTTTCTTTGTGATTTCAGATTTAAGTTTATTTGATAGTGGTTTGCCCACTTTGTTATTGCTTGAGTACCATTTCTGGTTCAAAGAGGTTATCATTTTTCTGACTCTTTCTTCCAGTTTGGCTTTAATCAGGGTTTGGATTTGCAAAATTTTTGTCTTAATCAGAGGAGAGGGATTATTTCTATTCTGTTGTTCAAATTTAGACAATTGGATATAAAGATCATTTAGGGGTGCGCCTTTGGATTTTTTACGGGAGGCTTCCATTTTAATTAGGTGGCCTCTCATCACGCATTTAAAAGTTGACCACACATTTTCTGGAGATGTTTCGTCTGAGACGTTAAACCTAGCGAATTCTATGGCTTGCTCATTTAGATAGTTTATATCTTTTTCAGATATTAGGCAGGTTTCGTCAAGTCTCCAGGTGGATTTCCTGTTATATTCATGATTGTTTTTGACCTGAATCTTAATAGGGGCGTGATCTGACCAGGTAATTAAATCAATGGATGAAGAGATAACCTTCTCTAAGTTGGAACGGTCTATCAAAAAAAAATCAATTCTAGAATAGGTGTTATGAGAGTTAGAGAAGTGGGTGAAGTCTCTATCTGAGGCATGCTGAATCCTCCATATATCGTAGAGGTCATATTTTAAGAGAAGATCTTGCATCCACTTAGACCTATTTCTATATAGTGTGTTTGTTTTAGATGTGTAAGAACCACTCCTGTCCTGCTTTTCATCCAGTATGGTGTTAAAGTCTCCCCCGATGATTAGAATACCTTTTTTAATTTTATCTGCTCTACTGAGTACTTTTTCAAAAAAGGACCGAGTAAAATCATTCGGAGCGTATATGTTGAGTATAGTGTGGGTTATATCATTTAAATTACATATAATTAAGTTGAATCTCCCTGAGGAGTCTCTTTCTTCGTATAGTAACTCGTATTTAACCCCAACTGCACACAGTATTGCAACACCTCTTTTTTTTTTTAATGCCAACTCTGAGCTTGTCACCACCGGGAATTTTGAAAATTTCCATAATTTAGAACCAGTACATATCCAGATGATATCATGATGAGATGATAATAACATGATGATGATATCATGATGAGATGATAATGATATCATGATGAGATGATGATGATGATATAATGATGAGATGATGATGATGATGATATCATGATGATGATATCATGATGAGATGATGATGATGATGATATCATGATGAGATGATGATGATGATATCATGATGAGATGATGATGATGATGATATCATGATGATATCATGATGATGATGATGATGATGATGATGATGATATCATGATGAGATGACGATAATGATGATATCATGTTGATATGATGATGATGATGAGATGATGATGATGATGATGATATCATGATGAGATGATGATGATGATGATATCATGATGAGATGATGATGATGATGATATCATGATGAGATGATGATGATATCATGATGATGATGATATCATGATGATGATGATGATGATGATGATGATGATGATGATGATGATATCATGATGAGATGATGATGAGATGATGATGATGATATCATGATGAGATGATGATGATGATATCATGATGATGATGATATCATGATGATGATGATGATGATGATGATGATGATGATATCATGATGAGATGATGATGATGATGATGATGATGATATCATGATGAGATGATGATGATGATGATGATGATGATATCATGATGATGATGATGATGATATCATGATGATGATGATGAGATGATGATCATGAGATGATGATGATGATGATATCATGATGATGATGATATCATGATGAGATGATGATGATGATGATGATGATATCATGATGAGATGATGATGATGATATCATGATGATATCATGATGATGATATCATGATGATATCATGATGAAATGATGATGATGATATCATGATGATATCATGATGATGATATCATGATGATGATATCATGATGATGATATCATCATGATATCATGATGATCATATCATGATGAGATGATAATAACATGATGATGATATCATGATGAGATGATAATGATATCATGATGAGATGATGATGATATAATGATGAGATGATGATGATGATGATGATGATATCATGATGATGATATCATGATGAGATGATGATGATGATATCATGATGAGATGATGATGATGATATCATGATGAGATGATGATGATGATGATATCATGATGATATCATGATGATGATGATGATGATGATGATGATGATATCATGATGAGATGACGATAATGATATCATGATGATGATATCATGATGCGATGATGATGATGATATCATGATGAGATGATGATGATGATATCATGATGAGATGATGATGATGATGATGATATCATGATGATATCATGATGATGATGATGATGATGATGATGATATCATGATGAGATGATGATGATGATATCATGATGAGATGATGATGATGATGATGATGATGATGATGATATCATTATGATATCATGATGAGATGATGAATGATAGCATGATGAGATGATGATGATGATGATATCATGATGAGATGATGATGAGATGATGATGATGATATCATGATGATGATATCATGATGATGATATCATGATGATGATATCATGATGATGATATCATGATGAGATGATGATGATGATATCATGATGAGATGATGATGATGATGATGATGATATCATGAAGAGATGATGATGATGATATCATGATGCGATGATGATGATGATATCATGATGAGATGATGATGATGATGATATCATGATGAGATGATGATGATGATATCATGATGAGATGATGAGGATGATGATGATATCATGATGAGATGATGATATCATGATATGATGATGATATCATGATATGATGATGATGATGATGATGATGATATGATGATGAGATGATGATGATGATGATGATGATGATGATATCATGATGCGATGATGATGATGATGATGATGATGATGATGATATCATGATGAGATGATGATGATGATGATATCATGATTAGATGATGATGATACTATCATGATGAGATGATGATGATGATATCATGATGATGATATCATGATGAGATGATGATGATGATATCATGATGATGTCATGATGATGATATCATGATGATATCATGATGAGATGATGATGATGATATCATGATGATATCATGATGATGATATCATGATGATATCATGATGATCATATCATGATGAGATGATAATAACATGATGATGATATCATGATGAGATGATAATGATATCATGATGAGATGATGATGATGATATAATGATGAGATGATGATGATGATGATGATATCATGATGATGATATCATGATGAGATGATGATGATGATATCATGATGAGATGATGATGATGATATCATGATGATATCATGATGATGATGATGATGATGATGATGATGATGATGATGATATCATGATGATATCATGATGAGATGATGATAATGATAGCATGATGAGATGATGATGAGATGATGATAATGATATCATGATGAGATGATGATGATGATATCATGATGAGATGATGATGAGATGATGATGATGATATCATGATGAGATGATGATGATGATGATGATATCATGATGAGATGATGATGAGATGATGATGATGATATCATGATGAGATGATGATGATGATGATGATGATGATATCATGATGAGATGATGATGATGATGATGATGATGATGATATCATGATGAGATGATGATGATGATATCATGATGAGGTGATGATGATGATGATGATATCATGAAGAGATGATGATGATGATGATGATGATATCATGATGATTATGATGATGATGATATCATGATGAGATGATGATGATGATGATATCATGATGAGATGATGATGATGATGATATCATGATGAGATGATGATAATGATGATATCATGATGAGATGATGATGATGATGATGATGATGATGATGATATCATGAAGAGATGATGATGATGATGATGATGATATCATGATGATTATGATGATGATGATATCATGATGAGATGATGATGATGATGATATCATGATGAGATGATGATGATGATGATATCATGATGAGATGATGATAATGATGATATCATGATGAGATGATGATGATGATGATGATGATGATGATATCATGATGAGATGATGATGATGATATCATGATGAGGTGATGATGATGATGATGATATCATGATGATGATGATGATGATGATGATGATGATGATGATGATGGTGATATCATGATGAGATGATGATGATGATGATAATATCATGATGATCATGATGATGATATCATGATGAGATGATGATGATGATGATGATATCATGATGAAATGATGATGATGATATCATGATGATCATGATGATGATGATGATATCATGATGATATGATAAAATCATGATGAGATGATGATATCATGATGAGATGATGATGATGATGATATGATGATGATGATATCATGATGATGATGAGATGATGATGATGAGATGATGATGATGATGATGATATCATGATGATGATGATATCATGATGAGATGATGATGATGAGATGATGATGATGATATCATGATGATGATGATGATGATAATATCATGATGATGATGATATCATGATTATGATGATGATATCATGATGATGATGATGATATGATGATGATGATGATGATGATGATTATATGATGATGATGATGATGATGATGATGATATCATGATGATGATGATGATGATGATGATATCATGATGATGATGATGATGATGATGATATCATGATGATGATGATGATATCATGATGATGATGATGATATCATGATGATGATGATGATATGATGATGATGATGATGATGATGATGATGATATCATGATGATATCATGATGATGATGATATCATGATGATATCATGATGATGATGATATCATGATGATATCATGATGATGATGATATCATGATGATATCATGATGATGATGATGATATCATGATGATGATGATATCATGATGATGATATCATGATGATGATGATGATGATGATATCATGATGATGATATCATGATGATGATGATGATGATATCATGATGATGATGATGATGATATCATGATGATGATGTTATCATGATGATGATGATATCATGATTATGATGATGATGATATCATGATGATGATATCATGATTATGATGATGATGATATCATGATGATGATATCATGATGATGATGATGATGATGATGATGATGATATCATGATGATGATATCATGATGATGATGATGATGATGATATCATGATGATGATATCATGATGATGATGATGATGATGATGATGATATCATGATGATGATATCATGATGATGATGATGATGATGATGATGATATCATGATGAGATGATGATAATGATGATATCATGATGAGATGATGATGATGATGATGATGATGATATCATGATGAGATGATGATGATGATATCATGATGAGGTGATGATGATGATGATATCATGATGATGATGATGATGATGATGATGATGATGATGATGATGATGGTGATATCATGATGAGATGATGATGATGATGATAATATCATGATGATCATGATGATGATATCATGATGAGATGATGATGATGATGATGATATCATGATGAAATGATGATGATGATATCATGATGATCATGATGATGATGATGATATCATGATGATATGATAAAATCATGATGAGATGATGATATCATGATGAGATGATGATGATGATGATATGATGATGATGATATCATGATGATGATGAGATGATGATGATGAGATGATGATGATGATGATGATATCATGATGATGATGATATCATGATGAGATGATGATGATGAGATGATGATGATGATATCATGATGATGATGATGATGATGATAATATCATGATGATGATGATATCATGATTATGATGATGATATCATGATGATGATATGATGATGATGATGATGATGATGATTATATGATGATGATGATGATGATGATGATATCATGATGATGATGATGATGATGATGATATCATGATGATATTGATGATGATGATGATATCATGATGATGATGATGATATCATGATGATGATGATGATATCATGATGATGATGATGATATGATGATGATGATGATGATGATGATGATATCATGATGATATCATGATGATGATGATATCATGATGATATCATGATGATGATGATATCATGATGATATCATGATGATGATGATATCATGATGATATCATGATGATGATGATGATATCATGATGATGATGATGATATGATGATGATGATGATGATGATGATGATATCATGATGATATCATGATGATGATGATATCATGATGATATCATGATGATGATGATATCATGATGATATCATGATGATGATGATATCATGATGATATCATGATGATGATGATGATATCATGATGATGATGATATCATGATGATGATATCATGATGATGATGATGATGATGATATCATGATGATGATATCATGATGATGATGATGATGATGATGATGATGATGATGATGATATCATGATGATGATGATGATGATATCATGATGATGATGTTATCATGATGATGATGATATCATGATTATGATGATGATGATATCATGATGATGATATCATGATTATGATGATGATGATATCATGATGATGATATCATGATGATGATGATGATGATGATGATGATGATGATGATATCATGATGATGATATCATGATGATGATGATGATGATGATATCATGATGATGATATCATGATGATGATATCATGATGATGATATCATGATGATGATGATGATGATGATGATGATATCATGATGATGATATCATGATGATGATGATGATGATGATGATGATGATGATGATGATGATGATGATGATGATGATGATGATGATGATGATATCATGATGATGATGATGATGATATCATGATGATGATATCATGATGATGATATCATGATGATGATATCATGATGATGATATCATGATGATGATATCATGATGATGATGAAGAAGATGATGATTATGATGATGATATGATGATGATATCATGATGATGATGATGATGATGATATCATGATGATGATATCATGATGATGATGATGATGATGATGATATCATGATGATGATATGATGATGATGATGATGATATCATGATGATGATGATGATGATATCATGATGATGATATGATGATGATGATGATGATGATGATGATGATGATGATGATGATATCATGATGATGATATGATGATGATGATATGATGATGATAATGATGATGATATCATGTTGATATGATGATGATGATGATGAGATGATGATGATGATGATGATGATATCATGATGATGATGATATCATGATGATGATGATATCATGATGAGATGATGATGATGATGATGATGATGATGATATCATGATGAGATGATGATGATGATGATGATTATGATGATGATGAGGATATCATGATGATGATGATATCATGATGATGATGATGATGATGATGATGATGATGATATCATGATGAGATGATGATGATGATGATGATGATGATGATATCATGATGATGTTGATATCATGATGAGATGATGATGATGATATCATGATGATGATGATATCATGATGATGATGATGATATCATGATGATATCATGATGATGATGATATCATGATGAGATGATGATGATGATGATGATGATGATGATGATATCATGATGATGATGATGATGATGATGATATCATGATGATGATGATGATGATGCTGATATCATGATAATGATGATGATGATATCATGATGATGATGATATCATGATGATGATGATGATGATATCATGATGATGATGATGATGATGATATCATGATGATGATGATGATGATATCATGATGATGATATCATGATGAAGATGATGATGATATCATGATGATGATATCATGATGAAGATGATGATGATGATGATATCATGATGATGATATCATGATGATGATGATGATGATGATATCATGATGATGATATGATGATGATGATGATGATGATGATGATGATATCATGATGATGATATCATGATGATGATATCATGATGATGATGATGATGATATCATGATGATGATGATGATGATGATATCATGATGATGATGATGATGATGACATCATGATGATGATGATGACGATGATGATATCATGATGATGATATCATGTTGATATGATGATGATGATGATGATATCATGATGATGATGATGATATCATGATGATGATGATGATGATATCATGATGATGATGATGATATCATGATGATGATGATGATGATATCATGATGATGATGATGATGATATCATGATGATGATGATGATGATGATGATATCATGATGATGATGATGATGATATCATAATGATGATATCATGTTGATATGATGATGATGATGATGATATCATGATGATGATATCATGTTGATATGATGATGAGATGATGATGATGATGATGATATCATGATGATGATGATATCATGATGAGATGATGATGATGATGATATCATGATGAGATGATGATGATGATGATGATGATGATGATGATGATATCATGATGATGATGATGATGATGATATCATGATGATGATGATATCATGATGAGATGATGATGGTGAGATGATGATGATGATGATATCATGATGATGATGATATCATGATGAGATGATGATGATGATGATGATGATGATGATATCATGATGATGATGATGATGATGATGATATCATGATGATGATGATGATGATGATGATATCATGATGATGATGATGATGATGATGATATCATGATGATGATGATGATATCATGATGAGATGATGATGGTGAGATGATGATGATGATGATGATATCATGATGATGATGATATCATGATGAGATGATGATGATGATATGATGATGATGATATCATGATGAGATGATGATGATGATGATGATATCATGATGAGATGATGATAATGATGATATCATGATGAGATGATGATGATGATGATGATGATGATGATGATATCATGATGAGATGATGATGATGATATCATGATGAGGTGATGATGATGATGATGATATCATGAAGAGATGATGATGATGATGATATCATGATGATGATGATGATGATGATGATATCATGATGAGATGATGATGATGATGATATCATGATGAGATGATGATGATGATGATATCATGATGAGATGATGATAATGATGATATCATGATGAGATGATGATGATGATGATGATGATGATGATGATATCATGATTAGATGATGATGATGATATCATGATGAGGTGATGATGATGATGATATCATGATGATGATGATAATGATGATGATGATGGTGATATCATGATGAGATGATGATGATGATGATGATATCATGATGATCATAATGATGATATCATGATGAGATGATGATGATGATGATATCATGATGAAATGATGATGATGATGATGATGATGATGATGATGATGATGATGATGATGATGATGATATCATGATGATCATGATGATGATGATGATATCATGATGATCATGATGATGATGATGATATCATGATGATATGATGAAATCATGATGAGATGATGATATCATGATGAGATGATGATGATGATATGATGATGATGATATCATGATGATGATGAGATGATGATGATGATATCATGAGGATGATGATATCATGATGAGATGATGATGATGAGATGATGATGATGATGATATCATGATGATGATGATGATGATAATATCATGATTATGATGATGATGATGATATGATGATTATGATGATGATATCATGATGATGATGATGATATGATGATGATGATGATGATGATTATATGATGATGATGATGATGATGATGATGATGATGATATCATGATGATGATGATGATGATGATGATGATGATGATGATGATGATATCATGATGAAATGATGATGATGATGATGATATCATGATGATATGATGAAATCATGATGAGATGATGATATCATGATGATATGATGATGATGATATCATGATGATGATGACATCATGATGATGATGATATCATGATGAGATGATGATGATGATGATATCATGATGAGATGATGATGATGATGATGATGATGATGATGATATCATGATGAGATGATGATGATGATGATATCATGATGATGATGATATCATGATGATGATATCATGATGAGATGATGATGATGATGATATCATGATGAGATGATGATGATGATGATATCATGATGATGATGATGATGATATCATGATGATGATGATGATGATGATGATGATGATGATGATGATGATGATGATATCATGATGATGATATCATGATGATGATGATATCATGATGATGATATCATGATGATGATGATATCATGATGATGATGATATCATGATGATGATGATGATGATATCATGATGATGATGATGATGATATCATGATGATGATATCATGATGATGATGATGATATCATGATGATGATGATGATATCATGATGATGATGATGATATCATGATGATGATGATATCATGATGATGATGATGATGATGATATCATGATGATGATGATGATGATGATGATGATGATGATATCATGATGATGATGATGATATGATGATGATGATGATGATGATGATGATGATGATGATGATGATGATGATGATGATGATATGATGATGATGATATCATGATGAAGATGATGATGATGATGATGATATCATGATGATGATATCATGATGAAGATGATGATGATGATGATATCATGATGATGATATCATGATGATGATGATGATGATGATATGATGATGATGATGATGATATCATGATGATGATATCATGAAGAGATGATGATGATGATGATGATATCATGATGATGATGATGATGATGATGATATCATGATGAGATGATGATGATGATGATATCATGATGAGATGATGATGATGATGATGATGATGATATCATGATGAGATGATGATAATGATGATATCATGATGAGATGATGATGATGATGATGATGATGATGATGATGATGATATCATGATGAGATGATGATGATGATGATATCATGATGAGGTGATGATGATGATGATGATATCATGAAGAGATGATGATGATGATGATGATATCATGATGAGGTGATGATGATGATGATGATATCATGATGAGATGATGATGATGATGATATCATGATGAGATGATGATGATATCATGATGAGATGATGATAATGATGATATCATGATGAGATGATGATGATGATGATGATGATATCATGATTAGATGATGATGATGATATCATGATGAGGTGATGATGATGATGATATCATGATGATGATGATGATGATGATGATGATGGTGATATCATGATGAGAAGATGATGATGATGATGATATCATGATGATCATGATGATGATATCATGATGAGATGATGATGATGATGATGATATCATGATGAAATGATGATGATGATGATGATGATGATGATGATATCATGATGATCATGATGATGATGATGATATCATGATGATATGATGAAATCATGATGAGATGATGATGATGAGATGATGATGATGATATGATGATGATGATATCATGATGATGATGAGATGATGATGATGATATCATGATGATGATGATATCATGATGAGATGATGATGATGAGATGATGATGATGATGATATCATGATGATGATGATGATGATGATATCATGATGATGATGATGATGATGATGATATCATGATGATGATGATGATGATGATGATATCATGATGATGATGATGATATCATGATGAGATGATGATGGTGAGATGATGATGATGATGATGATATCATGATGATGATGATATCATGATGAGATGATGATGATGATATGATGATGATGATATCATGATGAGATGATGATGATGATGATGATATCATGATGAGATGATGATAATGATGATATCATGATGAGATGATGATGATGATGATGATGATGATGATATCATGATGAGATGATGATGATGATATCATGATGAGGTGATGATGATGATGATGATATCATGAAGAGATGATGATGATGATGATATCATGATGATGATGATGATGATGATGATATCATGATGAGATGATGATGATGATGATATCATGATGAGATGATGATGATGATGATATCATGATGAGATGATGATAATGATGATATCATGATGAGATGATGATGATGATGATGATGATGATGATGATATCATGATTAGATGATGATGATGATATCATGATGAGGTGATGATGATGATGATATCATGATGATGATGATAATGATGATGATGATGGTGATATCATGATGAGATGATGATGATGATGATGATATCATGATGATCATAATGATGATATCATGATGAGATGATGATGATGATGATATCATGATGAAATGATGATGATGATGATGATGATGATGATGATGATGATGATGATGATGATATCATGATGATCATGATGATGATGATGATATCATGATGATCATGATGATGATGATGATATCATGATGATATGATGAAATCATGATGAGATGATGATATCATGATGAGATGATGATGATGATATGATGATGATGATATCATGATGATGATGAGATGATGATGATGATATCATGAGGATGATGATATCATGATGAGATGATGATGATGAGATGATGATGATGATGATATCATGATGATGATGATGATGATAATATCATGATTATGATGATGATGATGATATGATGATTATGATGATGATATCATGATGATGATGATGATATGATGATGATGATGATGATTATATGATGATGATGATGATGATGATGATGATGATGATATCATGATGATGATGATGATGATGATGATGATGATGATGATGATGATGATATCATGATGAAATGATGATGATGATGATGATATCATGATGAAATGATGATGATGATGATGATATCATGATGATATGATGAAATCATGATGAGATGATGATATCATGATGATATGATGATGATGATATCATGATGATGATGACATCATGATGATGATGATATCATGATGAGATGATGATGATGATGATATCATGATGAGATGATGATGATGATGATGATGATGATGATGATGATATCATGATGAGATGATGATGATGATGATATCATGATGATGATGATATCATGATGATGATATCATGATGAGATGATGATGATGATGATATCATGATGAGATGATGATGATGATGATATCATGATGATGATGATGATGATATCATGATGATGATGATGATGATGATGATGATGATGATGATGATGATGATGATGATATCATGATGATGATATCATGATGATGATGATATCATGATGATGATATCATGATGATGATGATATCATGATGATGATGATATCATGATGATGATGATGATGATATCATGATGATGATGATGATGATATCATGATGATGATATCATGATGATGATGATGATATCATGATGATGATGATGATATCATGATGATGATGATGATATCATGATGATGATGATATCATGATGATGATGATGATGATGATATCATGATGATGATGATGATGATGATGATGATGATGATATCATGATGATGATGATGATATGATGATGATGATGATGATGATGATGATGATGATGATGATGATGATGATGATGATGATATGATGATGATGATATCATGATGAAGATGATGATGATGATGATGATATCATGATGATGATATCATGATGAAGATGATGATGATGATGATATCATGATGATGATATCATGATGATGATGATGATGATGATATGATGATGATGATGATGATATCATGATGATGATATCATGAAGAGATGATGATGATGATGATGATATCATGATGATGATGATGATGATGATGATATCATGATGAGATGATGATGATGATGATATCATGATGAGATGATGATGATGATGATGATGATGATATCATGATGAGATGATGATAATGATGATATCATGATGAGATGATGATGATGATGATGATGATGATGATGATGATGATATCATGATGAGATGATGATGATGATGATATCATGATGAGGTGATGATGATGATGATGATATCATGAAGAGATGATGATGATGATGATGATATCATGATGAGGTGATGATGATGATGATGATATCATGATGAGATGATGATGATGATGATATCATGATGAGATGATGATGATATCATGATGAGATGATGATAATGATGATATCATGATGAGATGATGATGATGATGATGATGATATCATGATTAGATGATGATGATGATATCATGATGAGGTGATGATGATGATGATATCATGATGATGATGATGATGATGATGATGATGGTGATATCATGATGAGAAGATGATGATGATGATGATATCATGATGATCATGATGATGATATCATGATGAGATGATGATGATGATGATGATATCATGATGAAATGATGATGATGATGATGATGATGATGATGATATCATGATGATCATGATGATGATGATGATATCATGATGATATGATGAAATCATGATGAGATGATGATGATGAGATGATGATGATGATATGATGATGATGATATCATGATGATGATGAGATGATGATGATGATATCATGATGATGATGATATCATGATGAGATGATGATGATGAGATGATGATGATGATGATATCATGATGATGATGATGATGATAATATCATGATGATGATGATGATGATGATGATGATATCATGATGATGATGATGATGAGATGATGATGATGAGATGATGATGATGATGATGATGATGATATCATGATGATGATGATATCATGATGAGATGATGATGATGAGATGATGATGATATCATGATGATGATGATGATGATGATGATGATGATGATAATATCATGATGATGATGATGATAATATCATGATGATGATGATATCATGATTATGATGATGATGATGATATCATGATGATGATGATGATGATGATGATGATGATGATGATGATGATATCATGATGATGATGATGATGATGATGATATCATGATTATGATGATGATGATGATGATGATGATATCATGATGATGATGATGATGATGATGATATCATGATGATGATGATGATATGATGATGATGATGATGATGATATCATGATGATGATGATGATATCATGATGATGATGATGATATCATGATGATGATGATGATGATATCATAATGATGATGATATCATGATGATGATGATATCATGATGATGATATCATGATGATGATGATGATATCATGATGATGATATAATGATGATGATGGATGATATCATGATGATGATATCATGATGATGATATGATGATGATGATGATGATGATGATGATGATGATATCATGATGATGATGATGATGATATGATGATGATGATGATGATGATGATATCATGATGATGATGATGATGATATGATGATGATGATATCATGATGAAGATGATGATGATGATGATGAAATGATGATGATGATATCATGATGAAGATGATGATGATGATATCATGATGATGATATCATGATGATGATATCATGATGATGATGATATGATGATATGATGATGATGATGATATGATGATATGATGATATGATGATGATGATGATGATGATATCATGATGAGATCATGATGATGATATGATGATATCATGATGATGAGATGATGATGATATCATGATGAGATGATGATGATGATATCATGAAAAGATGATGATGATGATATCATGATGATATCATGATGATGATGATGATGATGATGATGATATCATGATGATGATATGATGATGATGATGATGATGATGATATCATGATGATGATATCATGATGATGATATCATGTTGATATGATGATGATATCATGATGATGATGATGATGATATGATGATGATGATGATGATGATGATGATGATGATGATGATGATATCATGATGATGATGATGATGATGATGATATCATGATGATGATGATGATGATGGTGATATCATGATGATGATGATGATGATGATGATATCATGATGATGATGATGATGATGATATCATGATGATGATGATGATGATGATGATGATGATATCATGATGATGATGATGATGATGATGATGATGATGATGATGATGATGATATCATGATGATGATGATGATGATGATGATGATGATGATGATGATATCATGATGATGATGATGATGATGATATCATGATGATGATGATATCATGATGATGATGATGATGATGATGATATCATGATGATGATGATATCATGATGATGATGATGATGATATCATGATGATGATGATGATGATATCATGATGATGATGATATCATGATGATGATATCATGATGATGATGATATCATGATGATGATATCTTGATGATGATGATATCATGATGATGATGATGATGATGATGATGATGATGATGATGATGATGATGATGATGATGATATCATGATGATGATGATGATATCATGATGATGATGATATCATGATGATGATGATGATATCATGATGATGAAGATGATATGATGATGATGATGATATCATGATGAAGATGATGACGATGATGATGATATCATGATGATGATGATGATGATGATGATGATGATGAAGATGATATGATGATGATGATATCATGATGATGATGATGATGATATCATGATGATGATGATGATGATATCATGATGATGATGATGATGATATCATGATGATGATGATGATGATGATGATATCATGATGAGATGATGATGATGATGATGATGATGATATCATGATGATGATATCATGATGAGATCATGATGATGATGATGATGATGATGATGATGATATCATGATGATCATATCATGATGAGATGATGATGATGATATGATGATGAGATGATGATGATGATATCATGATGAGATCATGATGATGATGATGATGATGATGATGATGATGATGATATCATGATGAGATGACGATAATGATATCATTATGAGATGATGATGATGATATCATGATGAGATGATGATGATGATGAAGATGATATCATGATGATATCATGATGAGATGATGATAATGATAGCATGATGAGATGATGATGATGATGATGATATCATGATGAGATGATGATGAGATGATGATGATATCATGATGATGATGATGATATCATGATGATATCATGATGAGATGACGATAATGATATCATGATGAGATGATGATGATGATATCATGATGAGATGATGATGATGATGATGATATCATGATGATATCATGATGAGATGATGATAATGATAGCATGATGAGATGATGATGATGATATCATGATGAGATGATGATGAGATGATGATGATGATATCATGAAAAGATGATGATGATGATGATGATATCATGATGATATCATGATGATGATGATGATGATGATGATATCATGATGATGATATGATGATGATGATGATGATGATGATGATATCATGATGATGATATCATGATGATGATGATATCATGATGATGATATCATGTTGATATGATGATGATATCATGATGATGATGATGATGATATGATGATGATGATGATGATGATGATGATGATGATATCATGATGATGATGATGATGATGATATCATGATGATGATGATGATGATGATATCATGATGATGATGATGATGATATCATGATGATGATGATGATGATGATGATGATATCATGATGATGATGATGATGATGATGATGATGATGATGATGATGATGATATCATGATGATGATGATGATATCATGATGATGATGATGATATCATGATGATGATGATGATGATGATATCATGATGATGATGATGATGATGATATCATGATGATGATGATATCATGATGATGATATCATGATGATGATATCATGATGATGATGATATCATGATGATGATATCATGATGATGATGATATCATGATGATGATGATATCATGATGATGATGATGATGATGATGATATCATGAAAAGATGATGATGATGATGATGATATCATGATGATGATGATGATGATGATGATATCATGATGATGATATGATGATGATGATGATGATGATGATATCATGATGATGATATCATGATGATGATGATATCATGATGATGATATCATGTTGATATGATGATGATATCATGATGATGATGATGATGATATGATGATGATGATGATGATGATGATGATATCATGATGATGATGATGATGATGATATCATGATGATGATGATATCATGATGATGATGATGATGATATCATGATGATGATGATGATGATGATGATGATGATATCATGATGATGATGATGATGATGATGATGATGATGATGAGATGATGATGATGATGATATCATGATGATGATGATGATGATGATGATATCATGATGATGATGATGATGATGATATCATGATGATGATGATATCATGATGATGATATCATGATGATGATGATATCATGATGATGATATCATGATGATGATGATATGATGATGATGATAATATCATGATGATGATGATGATATCATGATTATGATGATGATATCATGATGAGATGATGATGATGATATCATGATGATATCATGATGATGATATCATGATGATGATATCATGATGATGATATCATGATGATGATATTATGATGATATCATGATGATCATATCATGATGAGATGATAATAACATGATGATGATATCATGATGAGATGATAATGATATCATGATGAGATGATGATGATATAATTATGAGATGATGATGATGATGATGATATCATGATGATGATATCATGATGAGATGATGATGATGATATCATGATGAGATGATGATGATATCATGATGAGATGATGATGATGATGATATCATGATGATATCATGATGATGATGATGATGATGATGATGATGATGATGATGATGATGATATCATGATGATATCATGATGAGATGACGATAATGATATCATGATGAGATGATGATGATGATGATATCATGATGAGATGATGATGATGATATCATTATGATATCATGATGAGATGATGATAATGATAGCATGATGAGATGATGATGATGATATCATGATGAGATGATGATGAGATGATGATGATGATGATATCATGATGAGATGATGATGATGATGATGATATCATGATGATGATATCATGATGATGATATCATGATGAGATGATGATGATGATATCATGATGAGATGATGATGATGATGATGATATCATGAAGAGATGATGATGATGATATCATGATGCGATGATGATGATGATATCATGATGAGATGATAATATCATGATGATGATATCATGATGAGATGATGGTTATGATGATATCATGATGAGATGATGATGATGATATCATGATGAGATGATGAGGATGATGATGATATCATGATGAGATGATGATATCATGATATGATGATGATATCATGATATGATGATGATATCATGATATGATGATGATGATGATATCATGATGAGATGATGATGATGATGATGATATCATGATGCGATGATGATGATGATGATGATGATGATGATGATATCATGATGAGATGATGATGATGATATCATGATTAGATGATGATGATGATACTATCATGATGAGATGATGATGATGATATCATGATGATGATATCATGATGAGATGATGATGATGATATCATGATGATATCATGATGATGATATCATGATGATGATATCATGATGATATCATGATGAGATGATGATGATGATATCATGATGATATCATGATGATGATATCATGATGATATCATGATGAGATGATGATGATGATATCATGATGATGATATCATGATGATGATATCATGATGATATCATGATGATCATATCATGATGAGATGATAATAACATGATGATGATATCATGATGAGATGATGATGATGATGATGATGATGATATCATGATGATCATATCATGATGAGATGATGATGATGATATCATGATGAGATCATGATGATGATGATGATGATGATGATGATGATGATGATATCATGATGAGATGACGATAATGATATCATGATGAGATGATGATGATGATATCATGATGAGATGATGATGATGATGAAGATGATATCATGATGATATCATGATGAGATGATGATAATGATAGCATGATGAGATGATGATGATGATGATGATGATATCATGATGAGATGATGATGAGATGATGATGATGATATCATGATGATGATGATGATATCATGATGATATCATGATGAGATGACGATAATGATATCATGATGAGATGATGATGATGATATCATGATGAGATGATGATGATGATGATGATGATGATATCATGATGATATCATGATGAGATGATGATAATGATAGCATGATGAGATGATGATGATGATGACATCATGATGAGATAATGATGAGATGATGATGATGATGATATCATGATGAGATGATGATGATGATATCATGATGAGATGATGATGATGATGATGATGATGATGATGATATCATGATGAGATGATGATGATGATGAGATGATGATGATGATGATGATATCATGATGAGATGATGATGATGATATCATGATGAGGTGATGATGATGATGATATCATGAAGAGATGATGATGATGATGATGATATCATGATGATTATGATGATGATGATATCATGATGAGATGATGATGATGATGATATCATGATGAGATGATGATGATGATGATGATATCATGATGAGATGATGATAATGATGATATCATGATGAGATGATGATGATGATGATGATGATGATGATGATGATGATGATGATGATGATGATATCATGATGAGATGATGATGATGATATCATGATTTGGTGATGATGATGATATCATGATGATGATGATGATGATGGTGATATCATGCTGAGATGATGATGATGATGATGATATCATGATGATGATGATGATGATGATGATATCATGATGAGGTGATGATGATGATATCATGATGATGATGATGATGATGGTGATGATGATGATGATATCATGATGAGATGATGATGATGATGATATCATGATTAGATGATGATGATACTATCATGATGAGATGATGATGATGATATCATGATGATGATATCATGATGAGATGATGATGATGATATCATGATGAGATGATGATGATGATGATGATGATATCATGATGCGATGATGATGATGATGATGATGATGATGATGATATCATGATGAGATGATGATGATGATATCATGATTAGATGATGATGATGATACTATCATGATGAGATGATGATGATGATATCATGATGATGATATCATGATGAGATGATGATGATGATATCATGATGATATCATGATGATGATATCATGATGATGATATCATGATGATATCATGATGAGATGATGATGATGATATCATGATGATATCATGATGATGATATCATGATGATATCATGATGAGATGATGATGATGATATCATGATGATGATATCATGATGATGATATCATGATGATATCATGATGATCATATCATGATGAGATGATAATAACATGATGATGATATCATGATGAGATGATGATGATGATGATGATGATGATATCATGATGATCATATCATGATGAGATGATGATGATGATATCATGATGAGATCATGATGATGATGATGATGATGATGATGATGATGATGATATCATGATGAGATGACGATAATGATATCATGATGAGATGATGATGATGATATCATGATGAGATGATGATGATGATGAAGATGATATCATGATGATATCATGATGAGATGATGATAATGATAGCATGATGAGATGATGATGATGATGATATCATGATGAGATGATGATGAGATGATGATGATGATATCATGATGATGATGATGATATCATGATGATATCATGATGAGATGACGATAATGATATCATGATGAGATGATGATGATGATATCATGATGAGATGATGATGATGATGATGATGATGATATCATGATGATATCATGATGAGATGATGATAATGATAGCATGATGAGATGATGATGATGATGACATCATGATGAGATAATGATGAGATGATGATGATGATGATATCATGATGAGATGATGATGATGATATCATGATGAGATGATGATGATGATGATGATGATGATGATGATATCATGATGAGATGATGATGATGATGAGATGATGATGATGATGATGATATCATGATGAGATGATGATGATGATATCATGATGAGGTGATGATGATGATGATATCATGAAGAGATGATGATGATGATGATGATATCATGATGATTATGATGATGATGATATCATGATGAGATGATGATGATGATGATATCATGATGAGATGATGATGATGATGATGATATCATGATGAGATGATGATAATGATGATATCATGATGAGATGATGATGATGATGATGATGATGATGATGATGATGATGATGATGATGATATCATGATGAGATGATGATGATGATATCATGATTTGGTGATGATGATGATATCATGATGATGATGATGATGATGGTGATATCATGCTGAGATGATGATGATGATGATGATATCATGATGATCATGATGATGATGATGATATCATGATGATATGATAAAATCATGATGAGATGATGATATCATGATGAGATGATGATATCATGATGAGATGATGATGATGATGATGATATGATGATGATGATATCATGATGATGATGAGATGATGATGATGATGATGATATCATGATGATGATGATATCATGATGAGATGATGATGATGAGATGATGATGATGATATCATGATGATGATGATG
Source organism: Pelodytes ibericus (assembly GCA_036172795.1). NCBI lineage: Eukaryota > Metazoa > Chordata > Amphibia > Anura > Pelodytidae > Pelodytes > Pelodytes ibericus. Next base: position 79,632,100 of record CM069861.1, on the reverse strand, counting down.
ATGATAATATCATGATGATGATGATGATATCATGATTATGATGATGATATCATGATGATGATGATGATATGATGATGATGATGATGATTATATGATGATGATGATGATGATGATGATGATATCATGATGATGATGATGATGATGATATCATGATGATGATGATGATGATATCATGATGATGATGATGATGATGATGATGATATCATGATGAGATGATGATGATGATGATGATGATATCATGATGAGATGATGATAATGATGATATCATGATGAGATGATGATGATGATGATGATGATGATATCATGATGAGATGATGATGATGATATCATGATGAGGTGATGATGATGATATCATGATGATGATGATGATGATAATATCATGATGATGATGATGATATCATGATTATGATGATGATATCATGATGATGATGATGATATGATGATGATGATGATGATTATATGATGATGATGATGATGATGATGATGATATCATGATGAGGTGATGATGATGATATCATGATGATGATGATGATGATGGTGATGATGATGATGATATCATGATGAGATGATGATGATGATGATATCATGATTAGATGATGATGATACTATCATGATGAGATGATGATGATGATATCATGATGATGATATCATGATGAGATGATGATGATGATATCATGATGATATCATGATGATGATATCATGATGATATCATGATGAGATGATGATGATGATATCATGATGATATCATGATGATGATATCATGATGATATCATGATGAGATGATGATGATGATATCATGATGATGATATCATGATGATGATATCATGATGATATCATGATGATCATATCATGATGAGATGATAATAACATGATGATGATATCATGATGAGATGATGATGATGATGATGATGATGATATCATGATGAGATGATGATGATGATGATGATATCATGATGATGATATCATGATGATGATATCATGATGAGATGATGATGATGATATCATGATGAGATGATGATGATGATATCATGATGAGATGATGATGATGATGATGATGATATCATGAAGAGATGATGATGATGATATCATGATGCGATGATGATGATGATATCATGATGAGATGTTAATATCATGATGATGATATCATGATGAGATGATGATTATGATGATATCATGATGAGATGATGATGATGATATCATGATGAGATGATGAGGATGATGATGATATCATGATGAGATGATGATATCATGATATGATGATGATATCATGATATGATGATGATATCATGATATGATGATGATGATGATGATGATATCATGATGAGATGATGATGATGATGATGATATCATGATGCGATGATGATGATGATGATGATGATGATGATGATGATGATGATGATGATGATATCATGATGAGATGATGATGATGATATCATGATTAGATGATGATGATACTATCATGATGAGATGATGATGATGATATCATGATGATGATATCATGATGAGATGATGATGATATCATGATGATATCATGATGATGATATCATGATGATATCATGATGAGATGATGATGATGATATCATGATGATATCATGATGATGATATCATGATGATGATATCATGATGATATCATGATGAGATGATGATGATGATATCATGATGATGATATCATGATGATGATATCATGATGATATCATGATGATCATATCATGATGAGATGATAATAACATGATGATGATATCATGATGAGATGATGATGATGATGATGATGATATCATGATGAGATGATGATGATGATATCATGATGAGATCATGATGATGATGATGATGATGATGATGATGATGATGATGATATCATGATGAGATGACGATAATGATATCATGATGAGATGATGATGATGATATCATGATGAGATGATGATGATGATGAAGATGATATCATGATGATATCATGATGAGATGATGATAATGATAGCATGAGGAGATGATGATGATGATGATATCATGATGAGATGATGATGAGATGATGATGATGATATCATGATGATGATGATGATATCATGATGATATCATGATGAGATGACGATAATGATATCATGATGAGATGATGATGATGATATCATGATGAGATGATGATGATGATGATGATGATATCATGATGATATCATGATGAGATGATGATAATGATAGCATGATGAGATGATGATGATGATGATATCATGATGAGATGATGATGAGATGATGATGATGATATCATGATGAGATGATGATGATGATGATGATGATATCATGATGAGATGATGATGATGATGAGATGATGATGATGATGATGATGATGATGATGATATCATGATGATGATATCATGATGAGATGATGATGATGAGATGATGATGATGATGATGATGATATCATGAAGAGATGATGATGATGATGATTATATCATGATGATTATGATGATGATGATATCATGATGAGATGATGATGATGATGATGATGATATCATGATGAGATGATGATGATGATGATGATATCATGATGAGATGATGATAATGATGATATCATGATGAGATGATGATGATGATGATGATGATGATATCATGATGAGATGATGATGATGATATCATGATGAGGTGATGATGATGATATCATGATGATGATGATGATGATGGTGATATCATGCTGAGATGATGATGATGATGATGATATCATGATGATCATGATGATGATGATGATATCATGATGATATGATAAAATCATGATGAGATGATGATATCATGATGAGATGATGATATCATGATGAGATGATGATGATGATGATATGATGATGATGATATCATGATGATGATGAGATGATGATGATGATGATGATGATATCATGA
>CM069861.1:79576720-79624220 GCA_036172795.1 Pelodytes ibericus | reverse complement strand
TGATGATGATGATGATGATGATGATATCATGATGATGATGATATCATGATGATGATGATATCATGATGATGATGATATCATGATGAGATGATGATGATGAGATGATGATGATAATATCATGATGATGATGATGATGATGATAATATCATGATGATGATGATGATGATGATGATGATATCATGATGATGATGATATCATGATGATGATATCATGATTATGATGATGATGATGATGATGATGATGATGATGATGATGATGATGATGATATGATGATGATGATATCATGATGATGATATCATGATGATGATGATGATGATATCATGATGATGATATCATGATGATGATGATGATGATGATGATGATGATATCATGATGATGATGATGATGATGATGATGATGATGATATCATGATGATGATGATGATGATATCATGATGATGATATGATGATGATGATGATGATGATGATGATGATGATATGATGATGATGATGATGATGATGATATCATGATGATGATATCATGTTGATATGATGATGATGATGATGATGAGATGATGATGATGATGATGATATCATGATGATGATGATATCATGATGAGATGATGATGATGATGATTATGATGATGATGAGGATATCATGATGATGATGATATCATGATGATGATGATGATGATGATGATGATAATATCATGATGATATCATGATGATATCATGATGAGATGATGATGATGATATCATGATGAGATGAGGATATCATGATGATGATGATATCATGATGATGATGATGATGATGATGATGATGATGATGATGATAATATCATGATGATATCATGATGATATCATGATGAGATGATGATGATGATATCATGATGAGATGATGATGATGATGATGATGATGATGATGATGATGATGATGATGATATCATGATGATGATGATATCATGATGAGATGATGATGATATCATCATTAGATGATGATGATGATATCATGATGATGATGATATCATGATGATGATGATGATGATGATATCATGATGATATCATGATGATGATGATATCATGATGAGATGATGATGAGATGATGATGATGATGATGATATCATGATGATGATGATGATGATGCTGATATCATGATAATGATGATGATGATGATATCATGATGATGATATCATGATGATGATGATATCATGATGATGATGATGATGATGATATCATGATGATGATGATGATGATATCATGATGATGATGATGATGATGATATCATGATGATGATGATGATGATATCATGATGATGATATCATGATGATGATATCATGATGAAGATGATGATGATATCATGATGATGATATCATGATGAAGATGATGATGATGATGATATCATGATGATGATATCATGATGATGATATCATGATGATGACGATGATGATGATGATGATATCATGATGATGATGATGATGATATCATGATGATGATATCATGATGATGATATCATGATGATGATGATGATGATGATGATATCATGATGATGATGATGACAATGATGATATCATGATGATGATATCATGTTGATATGTTGATGATGATGATATCATGATGATGATATCATGTTGATATGATGATGATGATGATGATGATGATGATGATATCATGATGATGATATCATGTTGATATGATGATGATGATGAGATGATGATGATGATGATGATATCATGATGATGATGATATCATGATGAGATGATGATGATGATGATATCATGATGAGATGATGATGATGATATCATGATGAGATGATGATGATGATATCATGATGATGATGATATCATGATGATGATGATGATTATACCATGATGAGATGATGATGATGATGATGATATCATGATGAGATGATGATGATGATGATGATGATGATATCATGATGATGATGATGATGATGATGATATCATGATGATGATGATGAGATGATGATGATGAGATGATGATGATGATGATGATATCATGATGATGATGATATCATGATGAGATGATGATGATGATGATATCATGATGAGATGATGATGATGATGATGATGATGATGATATCATGATGATGATGATATCATGATGATGATGATATCATGATGATGATGATGATATCATGATGAGATGATGATGAGATGATGATGATGATGATGATATCATGATGATGATGATGATGATGATATCATGATGATGATGATGATGATGATATCATGATGATGATGATATCATGATGAGATGATGATGGTGAGATGATGATGATGATGATATCATGATGATGATGATATCATGATGAGATGATGATGATGATGATGACGATGATGATGATATCATGATGATGATGATGATGATGATATCATGATGATGATGATATCATGATGAGATGATGATGGTGAGATGATGATGATGATGATATCATGATGATGATGATATCATGATGAGATGATGATGATGAGATGATGATGATGATGATATCATGATGATGATGATGATGATAATATCATGATGATGATGATGATGATATCATGATGATGATGATATCATGATGATGATGATGATGAGATGATGATGATGATGATGATGATGATGATGATGATGATATCATGATGAGATGATGATGATGAGATGATGATGATGATGATGAGATGATGATGATGATGATGATATCATGATGATGATGATGATGATGATGATAATATCATGATGATGATGATGATGATGATATCATGATGAGATGATGATGATGATGATGATGATATCATGATGATGATGATGATGATATCATGATGATGAAATGATGATGATGAGATGATGATGATGATGATGATGATATCATGATGATGATGATATCATGATGAGATGATATCATGATGATGATATCATGATGAGATGATGATGATGATGATGATGATGATATCATGATGATGATGATATCATGATGATGATGATATCATGATGATGATGATGATGATGATATCATGATGAGATGATGATGAGATGATGATGATGATATCATGATGATGATGATATCATGATGATGATGATGATGATGATGATGATATCATGATGATGATGATGATGATGATGATGATATCATGATGAGATGATGATGAGATGATGATGATGATGATGATGATGATGATGATGATGATATCATGATGATGATGATGATGATGGTGATGATATCATGATGATGATGATGATGATGATGATGATGATGATGATGATATCATGATGATGATGATGATGATGATGATGATATCATGATGAGATGATGATGAGATGATGATGATGATGATGATGATGATATCATGATGATGATGATGATGATGATGATGATGATGATATCATGATGATGATGATGATGATGATGATATCATGATGAGATGATGATGGTGAGATGATGATGATGATATCATGATGATGATGATATCATGATGAGATGATGATGATGATGATGATGATATCATGATGATGATGATGATGATGATGATGATGATATCATGATGATGATGATATCATGATGAGATGATGATGGTGAGATGATGATGATGATGATGATATCATGATGATGATGATATCATGATGAGATGATGATGATGAGATGATGATGATGATATCATGATGATGATGATGATGATGATAATATCATGATGATGATGATGATGATGATATCATGATGATGATGATATCATGATGAGATGATGATGGTGAGATGATGATGATGATGATATCATGATGATGATGATATCATGATGAGATGATGATGATGAGATGATGATGATGATATCATGATGATGATGATGATGATAATATCATGATGATGATGATGATGATATCATGATGATATCATGATGATGATGATGATGAGATGATGATGATGAGATGATGATGATGATGATGATGATGATGATGATGATGATGATGATGATATCATGATGATGATGATATCATGATGATGATGATATCATGATGAGATGATGATGATGATGAGATGATGATGATGATGATGATGATATCATGATGATGATGATGATGATGATAATAATATGATGATGATGATGATAATATCATGATGATGATGATGATGATATCATGATGATGATGATGATGATGATATCATGATGATGATGATGATGATGATATCATGATGATGATGATGATGATGATATCATGATGATGATGATGATGATGATGATGATGATATCATGATGATGATGATGATGATGATGATATCATGATGATGATGATGATGATGATATCATGATGATGATGATGATGATGATATCATGATGATGATGATGATGATATCATGATGATGATGATGATGATGATATCATGATGATGATGATGATGATGATGATGAAGATATCATGATGATGATGATGATGATATCATGATGATGATGATGATATCATGATGATGATGATGATATCATAATGATGATATCATGATGATGATGATGATGATATCATGATGATGATATCATGATGATGATGATGATATCATGATGATGATATAATGATGATGATGGATGATATCATGATGATGATATCATGATGATGATATGATGATGATGATGATGATGATGATATGATGATGATGTTATCATGATGAAGATGATGATGATGATGATGATGATGATGATGATGATATGATGATGATGATATCATGATGAAGATGATGATGATGATGATATCATGATGATGATATCATGATGATGATATCATGATGATGATATCATGATGATGATGATATGATGATATGATGATGATATGATGATATGATGATATGATGATGATGATGATGATGATGATGATGATGATGATGATGATGATGATGATATCATGATGAGATGATGATGATGATATGATGATATCATGATGAGATGATGATGATGATATCATGAAAAGATGATGATTATGATGATGATGATATCATGATGATATCATGATGATGATGATGATGTTGATATCATGATGATGATGATATGATGATGATGATGATGATGATGATGATGATGATATCATGATGATGATATCATGATGATGATGATATCATGATGATGATATCATGTTGATATGATGATGATATCATGATGATGATGATGATGATATCATGATGATGATGATGATGATGATGATGATGATGATGATGATGATATCATGATGATGATGATGATGATGATATCATGATGATGATGATGATGATGATATCATGATGATGATGATGATGATGATGATGATGATGATGATGATATCATGATGATATCATGATGATGATGATATCATGATGATGATGATATCATGATGATGATGATGATGATGATGATGATATCATGATGATGATGATGATGATATCATGATGATGATGATGATGATATCATGATGATGATGATATCATGATGATGATATCATGATGATGATGATATCATGATGATGATGATATCATGATGCTGATGATGATGATGATATCATGATGATGATGATGATGATATCATGATGATGACGATGATGATATCATGATGATGATGATGATAATGATAGCATGATGAGATGATGATGATATCATGATGAGATGATGATGAGATGATGATGATGATGATATCATGATGAGATGATGATGATGATGATGATGATATCATGATGATGATATCATGATGATGATATCATGATGAGATGATGATGATGATATCATGATGAGATGATGATATCATGAAGAGATGATGATGATGATATCATGATGCGATGATGATGATGATATCATGATGAGATGATAATATCATGATGATGATATCATGATGAGATGATGATGATGATGATATCATGATGAGATGATGATGATGATATCATGATGAGATGATGAGGATGATGATGATATCATGATGAGATGATGATATCATGATATGATGATGATATCATGATATGATGATGATATCATGATATGATGATGATGATGATGATGATGATGATGATGATGATGATATCATGATGAGATGATGATGATGATGATGATGATGATGATATCATGATGCGATGATGATGATGATGATGATGATGATGATGATGATGATATCATGATGAGATGATGATGATGATGATGATGATATCATGATTAGATGATGATGATACTATCATGATGAGATGATGATGATGATATCATGATGATGTCATGATGATGATATCATGATGATATCATGATGAGATGATGATGATGATGATGATGATATCATGATGATATCATGATGATGATATCATGATGATATCATGATGAGATGATGATGATGATATCATGATGATGATGATGATGAGATGATGATGATGAGATGATGATGATGATGATGATGATATCATGATGATGATGATATCATGATGAGATGATGATGATGAGATGATGATGATGATGATATCATGATGATGATGATGATGATGATGATGATAATATCATGATGATGATGATGATAATATCATGATGATGATGATGATATCATGATTATGATGATGATGATGATATCATGATGATGATGATGATGATGATGATATCATGATGATGATGATGATGATGATGATGATGATGATGATGATATTATGATGATGATGATGATGATGATGATATCATGATGTTGATGATGATGATGATGATATCATGATGATGATGATGATGATGATATCATGATGATGATGATGATGATATCATGATGATGATGATGATGATGATGATGATATCATGATGATGATGATGATGATGATGATGATGATGATGATGATGATATCATGATGATGATGATGATGATATCATGATGATGATGATGATGATATCATGATGATGATGATGATGATGATATCATAATGATGATATCATGATGATGATGATGATGATATCATGATGATGATATCATGATGATGATATCATGATGATGATATAATGATGATGATGGATGATATCATGATGATGATAATGATGATGATGATGATGATGATATCATGATGATGATGATGATATCATGATGATGATGATATCATGATGATGATATAATGATGATGATGGATGATATCATGATGATGATTGTAGCGGAGATGCAATATTACCCAGGTTATCTCCGCTTATAATCCAAGTGAGACTCAGGAACAAGTAAATAGTAAATCCAAAGGCAGGGTTTCCAGCAGGTCAAATACAGCAATATCCCAACAGCAATCCCAATAACTGGACGACACACAGTTTCAGGAGCATAACTGACAAGCCTTTTACAGCAAAATTGAACTACTTTATTTGACAAACAACACAGACTTATATACACCAAACTGCAATCAGATAACACTTGATTAAACAATAGAAAACTTAAACACATCACCAGTAAAGCAGTATCTAGCCACTTTAATCTGGAGCCAGAAGCAAGGTAGTCAGACTGGGTGGCTGACATAACGAAACAATGGAAGGCTTTAATACACAGAAAATACAGCAGATACACGGATGCAGCTTTATACAGTATTTTTGTAGGGTTGCCTGGTGCCATCCGCTACACTGCTCCCCCTTGCCCACAAGCCGGCATACACAGTCTGATCCAACACGGATCGGCTTGGGGATGTCCGGGGAGGCTCACGGATCATTTCTCTAGGTCCGTTTGCCGAGACAACCCATCCGCATTTCCATTCTGTTTACCCGGGCGGTACTGGATATTAAAGTCAAAGGGCTGCAGCGCCAGACTCCAGCGCAGCAGCCGGGCATTGTCACCAGCCACCCGGTTTAGCCATACTAACGGGTTGTGATCCGTGAGCAGGGAAAAAGCTTGTCCGTACATATATGGCTGTAATTTCTTCAGGGCCCACACCACAGCCAGGCATTCTTTCTCGATGGCGGCGTAGCTTACTTCTCGAGGTAACAGTTTCCGGCTGATGTAAGCCACGGGATGTTCTCCGCCATCGGCCCCGACTTGGCTTAATACTGCTCCCAATCCAAACATAGAAGCGTCTGTGTGGATAAGAAAACGTTTAGTTGGATTGGGAGCTGCCAAGACAGGGGCATTTGTCAATGCATCTTTTAACAACTGAAATGCCTGTTCACACTCCGGGGTCCAGGTTACTTGGCGGGGTAGGTTTTTACGTGTCAAGTCGGTGAGAGGTTTGGCCAGGGCACTGTAATTCGGGACAAATTTCCGGTAGTATCCGGCCGTTCCTAAGAACGCTAACACCTGGGTCTTAGTCCTAGGGGTGGGCCATTGAGCTACAGCCTCTACTTTAGCTGGTTCCGGCTTTTGCTTGCCACATCCTACCCGATGACCTAGGTACTGTACTTCAGCCATTCCTATGCTGCATTTGGCTGGTTTCAGCGTTAAACCAGCGGCCCTAATCCTGTCTAGGACCGCTCCTATATGGGTCAGGTGTTCCTGCCAGGTATTGCTGAAAATGGCAATATCGTCTAGGTATGCGCAGGTATAATCCTGGAACCCATCTAGGAGGCGGTCCACCATCCGCTGAAAAGTAGCCGGGGCGTTTTTCATCCCAGACGGCATGACCTTAAATTGGTACAAGCCGAATGGGGTGACAAAGGCCGACTTAGGGATGGCGTCTTGTGCCAAGGGTATTTGCCAATACCCTTTACTCAAGTCAATTGTGGTGAGATAGTGCCCCCTCGCCATCCGATCCAGGAGTTCGTCTATCCTGGGCATAGGATAGGCGTCCGATACCGTCTTCTCATTTAATCTCCGGTAGTCTACACAGAACCGGGTCGTGCCGTCCCGCTTTGGCACTAGCACTACCGGAGATGCCCAGGGGCTGTCAGAGGGCTCAATCACCCCCAGCTGGAGCATCTCATCTATCTCCTTGCGCATGTTCGCCCGTACCGCTTCTGGGATGCGGTACGGGGTCTGACGCATGGGAAGTTGCCCTGGGGTGTCTACTCGGTGAGTGGCCAGAGGAGTGTAACCAGGTACATTAGAGAAGATATCCTGCTTCTCCCTCAACAGCTGTTGTACCTCGCTCCGCTCCTGTGGGCTCAACCGATCCCCCAGGGTGACCTCCCCTAAGTCCCCGGATAACTGACCCTCTCCCAGCAGATCCGGGAGAGGTAAACTGTCAAACTCCTCGGAGTTAGGCGCACATATAGCGGTCACTTCCTCCGAGCGCTCCTGGTAGGGCTTCATCATGTTCACATGGAGCATGCGTCGCCCCCCAGTACCAACGCACGAGCCGATTATATAAGTGGTGTCACACCGTTGTTCCACCACCTTATAAGGGCCCTGCCAGGCGGCCTGCAGCTTATCGTGTCGGACAGGTTTTAAGATTAACACCTTCTGCCCGACCTGAAAGCTACGGTCCCTGGCGCCCCGATCATACCATGTGCGTTGGCGTGTCTGAGCCGCCTGCAAATTCTCACGTACCGTCTGAGTTAAGGCCTCAAGGCGGTCTCGGAATGCCAACACATAGGGTATGATGGGGGTGCCGTCAGTGCTCCGTTCTCCCTCCCAATGCTCTCTGATCAAATCTAAAGGCCCTCGTACCCTGCGGCCAAACAATAGTTCAAATGGGGAGAACCCAGTGGATTCCTGCGGCACCTCCCGGTAAGCAAAGAGGAGGTGTGGCAGGAACTTCTCCCAGTCCTTGTGGGTCTCTGCGAAGGTTCGGAGCATTTGTTTCAATGTACCGTTGAAACGTTCGCAGAGCCCATTCGTCTGGGGGTGGTAAGGGGAACTAATGACCGGCTTAATGTCACAAAACTTCCAGAGGCGCTGCGTGACTTCGGCGGTGAACTGGGTGCCCTGATCGGAGACAATCTCCCTGGGGAGTCCCACCCGGGAGAATATCTTCATCAGGGCTTCGGCTACTGTCTCAGCCTGTATATTCGTCAGGGCCACCGCCTCTGGATATCTGGTGGCATAATCTACTACTGTCAGGATAAATCTTTTACCTGACGGGCTTGCTTTGTTGAGGGGTCCTATTAGGTCAACTGCTACCCTGCTAAAGGGTTCCTCGATTATGGGGAGGGGATGTAACTTGGCCTTGCGCCGGTCCCCCCTTTTCCCCACCCTTTGACAGGTATCGCACGTGTTGCAATACCTGCGCACCTCCTGGCTAATTCCCGGCCAAAAGAAACTTTGGGTTAACCTGTATCGGGTCCCGCTGACCCCTAAATGTCCAGATAGCGGAATGTCATGGGCTATCCGTAGTAACTCCGCCCGGTACCGCTGAGGTACCACTAACTGCCTCATCACAATCGGGTCTGACCCGGATACCTGCTTATCCGTCTCCCGATATAACAGCTGGTTGTCCCAAATAAACCTTTCGCCCTCCCCCCCAGGCGTGTCTGCTGTCACCTTGTCCCTATACACCTGCAAAGTGGGGTCAGTCACTACCTCAGCTGCAAATTCGTTAGGAGGGGCCCAGGGGACACAGTCAGGGGAAGGGGAAGGATCTCTTACCTGAACCTCCGGGAGTGTGTTGTAGTCCTGGGTGCGGGCCTGGTGTCGAGTGACCACAGGGTGAGCTTCTCCTGTGGTGGGTGTCTGGGGCTCAAAAGCAGATGTGAGCCTCCCCAGATCGTTCCCCAATAAAACCTCCGCCGGTAACTGCGGCATCAATCCCACCTCCACATGCCCTGCCCCCGCTCCCCAATGCAAATGTACCCTTGCTGTGGGTAGCCGGTATACTGCTCCCCCGGCTACCCTGACGGCCACAGTCTTATTAAGTTTAGCTTGGTCTGAGACCAGGTGACTTTTTACCAGGGTGATGGTGGCTCCTGAGTCACGTAGCCCCTGAACCGCTTTACCCTCCAGATACACGGTCTGCCTGTGATGCTGGCGGTTGTCTGCGTTAGCCTGGACGGGATCTGCCTCGTGCAGTACCTCCCACTGCTCTACTGTTGTGATGGGAACTGCTGAACCATACGGGGTGGCCACGATGTCCTGGTAGTGATGGGCTGCGGCGGCTCTCGGTGGTGGTGGCGGACCGGGTCGAATCCAGGTGGAACGGTCCCGCAGCTGGGGGCATTCCCTTTTATAATGTCCCCACTTCTGGCAGTGGTGGCAAGGGCCCGACGTGGGCTGGCGGAAACGTGGCTGTGCAGCGGGTGGTGGTGGTGGTGGCAGTGACCTTGGTAGAGCTGGCGTGTAGTTATTTCCCCCAAAGGTTTTAAAAGGTACTTTTGGAGCTGCAGGTTTTTGCTGCCTGCGTGCATCCAGGTACTCGTCCGCCTTCCTGGCTGCTTCGGTAAGGGAGGTAGGGTTTCTGTCTCTTACCCACTCCTGTACCTCGCTGGTTACTCCTTCATAAAATTGCTCCAGCAGTACCATTTGCAATACATCCTCCATAGACCGTGCCTTGCTCGCTTGCACCCACCCCAAGACTGCTCGTTGCAGTCTGCATGCCCACTCAGCATGTGAGTCTTTCTCCACCTTCTTTAAATCCCTGAATCTCCGCCGGTATGCTTCTGGTGTTATAGCATACCTGGCCAATATAATTTCTTTCACTTTGTGGTAATTCCGTATTTCATCATTCGGTACAGTCCGATATGCCTCAGCTGCCCTCCCAGTTAACCTCCCTGCCAAAATAGGTACCCAGTCCTCTGTGCTGATTCTATGCAGTGCACACAGTCTCTCGAAATCTTGCAGGAAAGCGTCTATATCTTCCTCTGCCTCCACATATGTTTTAAAAGCCTGGTACGGTATTTTCGGCTTACCTTCATGTGGCATATTTACTGCAGAGCTGCGTTCTTGGGCCGCTGTTTGACTCCTCAGTATAAATTCCTGGACCTCCGTTATTGTTTTGAAAACAATCTCTGTTGGAGGGTGTTCCCCATAGAAAGACAGCCGAAATTGTACCTGCCTCTGGAACTCCCTTTGTTCCGGTGTTTCTCCCGAATTCCCCTGTTCGGGAACCGAATCGCCTTCCATTCGGTACTCCGCCATCAGTTCAGTGATAAGTGCCGCTTTTGTCTTATTGCTGGCTTGTATACCCTTTGCCTCCAGAAGGTATTTTAGCGTGGAGCGTTTTAGTGTGGCAAAATCAATCTCCATCCGTACTCCATTTAGGCTTGTTCCTCTGTGAGTCTGGATCCCAGCGCTGCCAACCAATGTAGCGGAGATGCAATATTACCCAGGTTATCTCCGCTTATAATCCAAGTGAGACTCAGGAACAAGTAAATAGTAAATCCAAAGGCAGGGTTTCCAGCAGGTCAAATACAGCAATATCCCAACAGCAATCCCAATAACTGGACGACACACAGTTTCAGGAGCATAACTGACAAGCCTTTTACAGCAAAATTGAACTACTTTATTTGACAAACAACACAGACTTATATACACCAAACTGCAATCAGATAACACTTGATTAAACAATAGAAAACTTAAACACATCACCAGTAAAGCAGTATCTAGCCACTTTAATCTGGAGCCAGAAGCAAGGTAGTCAGACTGGGTGGCTGACATAACGAAACAATGGAATGCTTTAATACACAGAAAATACAGCAGATACACGGATGCAGCTTTATACAGTATTTTTGTAGGGTTGCCTGGTGCCATCCGCTACAATGATGATGATGATGATGATGATGATGATGATGATGATGATGATGATGATGATATCATGATGATGATATCATGATGAAGATGATGATGATGATGATATCATGATGATGATATCATGATGATGATATCATGATGAAGATGATGATGATGATGATATCATGATGATGATATCATGATGATGATATCATGATGATGATATCATGATGATGATGATATGATGATATGATGATGATGATGATATGATGATGAGATGATGATGATGATATGATGATATCATGATGAGATGATGATGATGATGATATCATGAAAAGATGATGATGATGATGATGATGATGATATCATGATGATATCATGATGATGATGTTGATATCATGATGATGATATGATGATGATGATGATGATGATGATATCATGATGATGATATCATGATGATGATGATATCATGATGATGATATCATGTTGATATGATGATGATATCATGATGATGATGATGATGATATCATGATGATGATGATGATGATGATGATGATATCATGATGATGATGATGATGATGATGATATCATGATGATGATGATGATGATGATATCATGATGATGATGATGATGATGATGATATCATGATGATGATGATGATGATGATATCATGATGATGATGATGATGATGATGATGATGATGATATCATGATGATGATGATGATGATGATGATGATGATATCATGATGATGATGATATCATGATGATGATGATATCATGATGATGATGATGATGATATCATGATGATGATGATATCATGATGATGATGATATCATGATGATGATGATGATGATATCATGATGATGATATCATGATGATGATGATATCATGATGATGATGATATCATGATGATGATGATGATGATGATGATGATATCATGATGATGATGATATCATGATGATGATGATGATATCATGATGATGATGATATCATGATGATGATGATGATGATGATGATGATGATGATGAAGATGATATGATGATGATGATATCATGATGAAGATGATGACGATGATGATGATATCATGATGATGATATCATGATGATGATATCATGATGATGATGATGATGATGATATCATGATGATGACGATGATGATATCATGATGATGATGATGATGATATCATGATGAGATGATGATGATGATGATGATATCATGATGATATCATAATGATATCATGATGATATCATGATGATGATATCATGATGAGATGATGATGATGATATCATGATGATATCATGATGATGATATCATGATGATATCATGATGATATCATGATGAGATGATGATGATGATATCATGATGATATCATGATGATGATATCATGATGATATCATGATGATCATATCATGATGAGATGATAATAACATGATGATGATATCATGATGAGATGATAATGATATCATGATGAGATGATGATGATATAATGATGAGATGATGATGATGATGATGATGATATCATGATGATGATATCATGATGAGATGATGATGATGATATCATGATGAGATGATGATGATGATATCATGATGATATTATGATGAGATGATGATAATGATATCATGATGATATCATGATGAAATGACGATGATGATATCATGATGAGATGATGATGATGATGATGATATCATTATGATATCATGATGAGATGATGATAATGATAGCATGATGAGATGATGATGATGATGACATCATGATGAGATAATGATGAGATGATGATGAAGATGATATCATGATGAGATGATGATGATGATGATGATATCATGATGATGATATCATGATGATGATATCATGATGAGATGATGATGATGATGATATCATGATGAGATGATGATGATGATATCATGAAGAGATGATGATGATGATATCATGATGCGATGATGATGATGATATCATGATGAGATGATGAGGATGATGATATCATGATGAGATGATGATGATGATGATATCATGATGAGATGATGATGATGATATCATGATGAGATGATGAGGATGATGATGATATCATGATGAGATGATGATATCATGATATGATGATGATATCATGATATGATGATGATATCATGATATGATGATGATATCATGATATGATGATGATGATGATGATGATGATATCATGATGAGATGATGATATCATGATATGATGATGATATCATATCATGATGAGATGATGATGATGATGATGATGATATCATGATGCGATGATGATGATGATGATGATGATGATGATGATGATGATATCATGATGAGATGATGATGATGATGATGATATCATGATTAGATGATGATGATACTATCATGATGAGATGATGATGATGATATCATGATGATGATATCATGATGAGATGATGATGATGATATCATGATGATATCATGATGATGATATCATGATGATATCATGATGAGATGATGATGATGATATCATGATGATATCATGATGATGATATCATGATGATATCATGATGAGATGATGATGAGATGATGATGATGATATCATGATGATGATATCATGATGAGATGATGATGATGATGATATCATGATGAGATGATGATGATGATATCATGATGATATCATGATGATGATATCATGATGAGATGATGATGATGATGATATCATGATGAGATGATGATGATGATATCATGATGATATCATGATGATGATATCATGATGAGATGATGATGATGATGATATCATGATGAGATGATGATGATGATGATATCATGATGATATCATGATGATGATGATGATGATGATGATATCATCATGATATCATGATGAGATGACGATAATGATATCATGATGAGATGATGATGATGATATCATGATGAGATGATGATGATGATGATGATGATATCATGATGATATCATGATGAGATGATGATAACGATAGCATGATGAGATGATGATGATGATGATATCATGATGAGATGATGATGAGATGATGATGATGATATCATGATGAGATGATGATGATGATGATATCATGATGAGATGATGATGATGATGATGATGATGATGATGATACTATCATGATGAGATGATGATGATGATGATGATGATGATGATGATGATATCATGATGAGATGATGATAACGATAGCATGATGAGATGATGATGATGATGATATCATGATGAGATGATGATGAGATGATGATGATGATATCATGATGAGATGATGATGAGATGATGATGATGATATCATGATGAGATGATGATGATGATGATATCATGATGAGATGATGATGATGATGATGATGATGATACTATCATGATGAGATGATGATGATGATGATGATGATGATGATATCATGATGAGATGATGATGATGATATCATGATGAGGTGATGATGATGATGATATCAAGAAGAGATGATGATGATGATGATATCATGCTGATTATGATGATGATGATATCATGATGAGATGATGATGATGATGATATCATGATGAGATGATTATGATGATGATGATATCATGATGAGATGATGATAATGATGATATCATGATGAGATGATGATGATGATATCATGATGAGATGATGATGATGATATCATGATGAGGTGATGATGATGATATGATGATGATGATGATGATGATGATGATGATGATGATGATGATGATGATGATGATGATGATGATGGTGATATCATGATGAGATGATGATGATGATGATGATATCATGATGATCATGATGATGATGATGATATCATGATGATATGATAAAATCATGATGAGATGATGATATCATGATGAGATGATGATGATGATATGATGATGATGATATCATGATGATGATGAGATGATGATGATGAGATGATGATGATGATGATGATGATATCATGATGATGATGATATCATGATGAGATGATGATGATGAGATGATGATGATGATATCATGATGATGATGATGATAATATCATGATGATGATGATGATGATATCATGATTATGATGATGATATCATGATGATGATGATGATATGATGATGATGATGATGATTATATGATGATGATGATGATGATGATATCATGATGATGATGATGATGATGATATCATGATGATGATGATGATGATGATATCATGATGATGATGATGATATCATGATGATGATGATGATATCATGATGATGATGATGATGATGATATGATGATGATGATGATGATGATGATGATGATGATATCATGATGATGATGATGATATCATGATGATGATGATGATATCATGATGATGATGATGATATCATGATGATGATGATGATATCATGATGATGATATGATGATGATGATGATGATGATGATGATGATGATGATGATGATGATGATATCATGATGATGATGATGATGATGATGATATCATGATGATGATGATATCATGATGATGATGATGATGATGATGATGATGATGATGATGATATCATGATGATGATGATATCATGATGATGATGATATCATGATGATGATGATATCATGATGATATCATGATGATGATGATATCATGATGATATCATGATGATGATGATATCATGATGATATCATGATGATGATGATATCATGATGATATCATGATGATGATGATATCATGATGATGATGATGATGATATCATGATGAGATGATGATGATGATATCATGATGATGATATCATGATGATATCATGATGATATCATGATGAGATGATGATGATGATGATGATGATATCATGATGATATCATGATGAGATGATGATGATGATATCATGATGATGATATCATGATGATGATATCATGATGATATCATGATGATCATATCATGATGAGATGATAATAACATGATGATGATATCATGATGAGATGATGATGATGATGATGATGATGATGATGATGATGATGATATCATGATGAGATGATGATGATGATGATATCATGATGAGATGATGATGATGATGATATCATGATGAGATGATGATGATGATGATGATGATGATGATACTATCATGATGAGATGATGATGATGATGATGATGATGATGATGATGATATCATGATGAGATGATGATAACGATAGCATGATGAGATGATGATGATGATGATATCATGATGAGATGATGATGAGATGATGATGATGATATCATGATGAGATGATGATGATGATGATATCATGATGAGATGATGATGATGATGATGATGATGATGATACTATCATGATGAGATGATGATGATGATGATGATGATGATATCATGATGAGATGATGATGATGATATCATGATGAGGTGATGATGATGATGATATCAAGAAGAGATGATGATGATGATGATATCATGCTGATTATGATGATGATGATATCATGATGAGATGATGATGATGATGATATCATGATGAGATGATTATGATGATGATGATATCATGATGAGATGATGATAATGATGATATCATGATGAGATGATGATGATGATATCATGATGAGATGATGATGATGATATCATGATGAGGTGATGATGATGATATGATGATGATGATGATGATGATGATGATGATGATGATGATGATGATGATGATGATGATGATGGTGATATCATGATGAGATGATGATGATGATGATGATGATATCATGATGATCATGATGATGATGATGATATCATGATGATATGATAAAATCATGATGAGATGATGATATCATGATGAGATGATGATGATGATATGATGATGATGATATCATGATGATGATGAGATGATGATGATGAGATGATGATGATGATGATGATGATATCATGATGATGATGATATCATGATGAGATGATGATGATGAGATGATGATGATGATATCATGATGATGATGATGATAATATCATGATGATGATGATGATGATATCATGATTATGATGATGATATCATGATGATGATGATGATATGATGATGATGATGATGATGATTATATGATGATGATGATGATGATGATGATATCATGATGATGATGATGATGATGATATCATGATGATGATGATGATGATGATATCATGATGATGATGATGATATCATGATGATGATGATGATATCATGATGATGATGATGATATGATGATGATGATGATGATGATGATGATGATGATATCATGATGATGATGATGATATCATGATGATGATGATGATATCATGATGATGATGATGATATCATGATGATGATGATGATATCATGATGATGATATGATGATGATGATGATGATGATGATGATGATGATGATGATGATGATGATGATGATATCATGATGATGATGATGATGATGATGATATCATGATGATGATGATATCATGATGATGATGATGATGATGATGATGATGATGATGATATCATGATGATGATGATATCATGATGATGATGATATCATGATGATATCATGATGATGATGATATCATGATGATATCATGATGATGATGATATCATGATGATATCATGATGATGATGATATCATGATGATATCATGATGATGATGATATCATGATGATGATGATGATGATATCATGATGAGATGATGATGATGATATCATGATGATGATATCATGATGATATCATGATGATATCATGATGAGATGATGATGATGATGATGATATCATGATGATATCATGATGAGATGATGATGATGATATCATGATGATGATATCATGATGATGATATCATGATGATATCATGATGATCATATCATGATGAGATGATAATAACATGATGATGATATCATGATGAGATGATGATGATGATGATGATGATGATGATGATGATGATGATATCATGATGAGATGATGATGATGATGATATCATGATGAGATGATGATGATGATGATGATGATGATGATGATACTATCATGATGAGATGATGATGATGATGATGATGATGATGATGATGATGATATCATGATGAGATGATGATAACGATAGCATGATGAGATGATGATGATATCATGATGAGATGATGATGAGATGATGATGATGATATCATGATGAGATGATGATGATGATGATATCATGATGAGATGATGATGATGATGATGATGATGATACTATCATGATGAGATGATGATGATGATGATGATGATGATGATGATGATGATATCATGATGAGATGATGATGATGATATCATGATGAGGTGATGATGATGATGATATCAAGAAGAGATGATGATGATGATGATGATGATATCATGCTGATTATGATGATGATGATATCATGATGAGATGATGATGATGATGATATCATGATGAGATGATGATGATGATGATGATATCATGATGAGATGATGATAATGATGATATCATGATGAGATGATGATGATGATATCATGATGAGATGATGATGATGATATCATGATGAGGTGATGATGATGATATGATGATGATGATGATGATGATGATGATGATGATGATGATGATGATGATGATGATGATGATGATGGTGATATCATGATGAGATGATGATGATGATGATGATGATATCATGATGATCATGATGATGATGATGATATCATGATGATATGATAAAATCATGATGAGATGATGATATCATGATGAGATGATGATGATGATATGATGATGATGATATCATGATGATGATGAGATGATGATGATGAGATGATGATGATGATGATGATATCATGATGATGATGATATCATGATGAGATGATGATGATGAGATAATGATGATGATATCATGATGATGATGATGATGATAATATCATGATGATGATGATGATGATATCATGATTATGATGATGATATCATGATGATGATGATGATATGATGATGATGATGATGATTATATGATGATGATGATGATGATGATATCATGATGATGATGATGATGATGATATCATGATGATGATGATGATATCATGATGATGATGATGATATCATGATGATGATGATGATGATGATATGATGATGATGATGATGATGATGATGATGATGATGATGATATCATGATGATGATGATGATATCATGATGATGATGATGATATCATGATGATGATGATGATATCATGATGATGATGATGATATCATGATGATGATGATGATATCATGATGATGATATGATGATGATGATGATGATGATGATGATGATGATGATGATGATGATGATGATATCATGATGATGATGATGATGATGATGATATCATGATGATGATGATATCATGATGATGATGATGATGATGATGATGATATCATGATGATGATGATATCATGATGATGATGATATCATGATGATATCATGATGATGATGATATCATGATGATATCATGATGATGATGATATCATGATGATATCATGATGATGATGATATCATGATGATATCATGATGATGATGATATCATGATGATGATGATGATGATATCATGATGAGATGATGATGATGATATCATGATGATGATATCATGATGATATCATGATGATATCATGATGAGATGATGATGATGATGATGATATCATGATGATATCATGATGATATCATGATGAGATGATGATGATGATGATATCATGATGATGATATCATGATGATGATATCATCATGATATCATGATGATCATATCATGATGAGATGATAATAACATGATGATGATATCATGATGAGATGATGATGATGATGATGATGATGATGATGATGATGATATCATGATGATGATATCATGATGAGATGATGATGATGATATCATGATGATATCATGATGATGATGATGATGATGATGATATCATGATGATATCATGATGAGATGATGATGATGATGATATCATGATGATATCATGATGAGATGACGATAATGATATCATGATGAGATGATGATGATGATATCATGATGAGATGATGATGATGATGATGATGATGATATCATGATGATATCATGATGAGATGATGATAATGATAGCATGATGAGATGATGATGATGATGATGATATCATGATGAGATGATGATGAGATGATGATGATGATATCATGATGATGATGATGATATCATGATGATATCATGATGAGATGACGATAATGATATCATGATGAGATGATGATGATGATATCATGATGAGATGATGATGATGATGATGATGATATCATGATGAGATGATGATGATGATGATGATATCATGATGATATCATGATGAGATGATGATAATGATAGCATGATGAGATGATGATGATGATGATATCATGATGAGATGACGATAATGATATCATGATGAGATGATGATGATGATATCATGATGAGATGATGATGATGATATCATGATGAGATGATGATGATGATGATGATATCATGATGAGATGATGATGATGATGATGATATCATGATGATATCATGATGAGATGATGATAATGATAGCATGATGAGATGATGATGATGATATCATGATGAGATGACGATAATGATATCATGATGAGATGATGATGATGATATCATGATGAGATGATGATGATGATGATGATATCATGATGAGATGATGATGATGATGATGATATCATGATGATATCATGATGAGATGATGATGATGATATCATGATGAGGTGATGATGATGATGATATCATGATGAGATGATGATGAGATGATGATGATGATATCATGATGAGATGATGATGATGATGATGATATCATGATGAGATGATGATGATGATGAGATGATGATGATGATGATGATGATGATGATATCATGATGAGATGATGATGATGATATCATGATGAGGTGATGATGATGATGATATCATGAAGAGATGATGATGATGATGATGATATCATGATGATTATGATGATGATGATATCATGATGAGGTGATGATGATGATGATATCATGAAGAGATGATGATGATGATGATGATGATGATATCATGATGATTATGATGATGATGATATCATGATGAGATGATGATGATGATATCATGATGAGATGATGATGATGATGATATCATGATGAGATGATGATAATGATGATATCATGATGAGATGATGATGATGATGATGATGATATCATGATGAGATGATGATGATGATATCATGATGAGGTGATGATGATGATATGATGATGATGATGATGATGATGATGATGATGATGATGGTGATATCATGATGAGATGATGATGATGATCATGATGATATCATGATGATCATGATGATGATGATGATATCATGATGATATGATAAAATCATGATGAGATGATGATATCATGATGATCATGATGATGATGATGATATGATGATGATGATATCATGATGATGATGAGATGATGATGATGAGATGATGATGATGATGATGATGATATCATGATGATGATGATATCATGATGAGATGATGATGATGAGATGATGATGATGATATCATGATGATGATGATGATGATAATATCATGATGATGATGATGATGATATCATGATTATGATGATGATATCATGATGATGATGATGATATGATGATGATGATGATGATGATTATATGATGATGATGATGATGATGATATCATGATGATGATGATGATGATGATATCATGATGATGATGATGATGATGATGATATCATGATGATGATGATGATATCATGATGATGATGATGATATCATGATGATGATGATGATGATGATGATATGATGATGATGATGATGATGATGATATCATGATGATGATGATGATGATGATGATGATGATGATGATGATATCATGATGATGATGATATCATGATGATATCATGATGATGATGATATCATGATGATGATGATATCATGATGATATCATGATGATGATGATATCATGATGATATCATGATGATATCATGATGATGATGATATCATGATGATATCATGATGATGATGATATCATGATGATATCATGATGATGATGATATCATGATGATGATGATATCATGATGATGATGATATCATGATGATGATATCATGATGATGATATCATGATGATGATGATATCATGATGATGATATCATGATTATGATGATGATGATATCATGATGATGATATCATGATTATGATGATGATGATGATGATGATATTGATGATGATGATATCATGATGATGATGATATCATGATGATGATATCATGATTATGATGATGATGATATCATGATGATGATATCATGATGATGATGATGATATCATGATGATGATATCATGATGATGATGATGATGATGATGATGATGATGATGATATCATGATGATGATGATGATGATGATGATATCATGATGATGATGATGATATCATGATGATGATATCATGATGATGATGATGATGATGATGATGATGATGATGATGATATCATGATGATGATATCATGATGATGATATCATGATGATGATGTTGATGATGATGATGATATCATGATGATGATATCATGATGATGATATCATGATGATGATGAAGAAGATGATGATATCATGATGATGATATAATGATGATGATATCATGATGATGATATCATGATGATGATATGATGATGATGATGATGATGATGATGATGATGATGATATGATGATGATGATGATGATGATGATGATGATGATATCATGATGATGATATCATGTTGATATGATGATGATGATGAGATGATGATGATGATGATATCATGATGATGATGATATCATGATGATGATGATATCATGATGAGATGATGATGATGATGATGATGATATCATGATGAGATGATGATGATGATGATTATGATGATGATGATGATATCATGATGATGATGATATCATGATGATGATGATGATGATGATGATGATGATGATGATGATATCATGATGATATCATGATGAGATGATGATGATGATGATATCATGATGAGATGATGATGATGATGATGATGATGATGATGATGATATCATGATGATGATGATGATGATGATATCATGATGATGATGATGATATCATGATGATATCATGATGATGATGATATGATGAGATGATGATGAGATGATGATGAGATGATGATGAGATGAGGATATCATGATGATGATGATGATGATGATGATGATATCATGATAATGATGATGATGATGATATCATGATGATGATGATGATGATATCATGATGATGATGATGATGATGATGATGATATCATGATGATGATGATGATGATATCATGATGATGATATCATGATGAAGATGATGATGATATCATGATGATGATATCATGATGAAGATGATGATGATGATGATATCATGATGATGATATCATGATGATGATATCATGATGATGATGATGATGATGATGATATCATGATGATGATATGATGATGATGATGATGATGATATCATGATGATGATATCATGATGATGATGATGATGATGATGATGATGATATCATGATGATGATGATATCATGATGATATCATGATGATGATGATATCATGACGATGATGATGATGATGATGATATCATGATGATGATATCATGTTGATATGATGATGATGATGATGATATCATGATGATGATGATGATGATATCATGATGATGATGATGATGATATCATGATGATGATGATGATGATATCATGATGATGATGATGATGATGATGATGATGATGATGATGATGATGATGATATGATGATGATGATGATGATGATATCATGATGATGATATCATGTTGATATGATGATGATGATGAGATGATGATGATGATGATATCATGATGATGATGATATCATGATGATGATGATATCATGATGAGATGATGATGATGATGATGATGATATCATGATGAGATGATGATGATGATGATTATGATGATGATGATGATATCATGATGATGATGATATCATGATGATGATGATGATGATGATGATGATGATGATGATGATGATGATGATGATATCATGATGATATCATGATGATATCATGATGAGATGATGATGATGATGATATCATGATGAGATGATGATGATGATGATGATGATATCATGATGATGATGATGATGATGATATCATGATGATGATGATGATATCATGATGATATCATGATGATGATGATATGATGAGATGATGATGAGATGATGATGAGATGATGATGAGATGATGATGAGATGAGGATATCATGATGATGATGATGATGATGATGATGATATCATGATAATGATGATGATGATGATATCATGATGATGATGATGATGATATCATGATGATGATGATGATGATGATGATGATATCATGATGATGATGATGATGATATCATGATGATGATATCATGATGAAGATGATTATGATATCATGATGATGATATCATGATGAAGATGATGATGATGATGATATCATGATGATGATATCATGATGATGAGATCATGATGATGATGATGATGATGATGATATCATGATGATGATATGATGATGATGATGATGATATCATGATGATGATATCATGATGATGATATCATGATGATGATGATGATGATGATGATGATGATATCATGATGATGATGATATCATGATGATATCATGATGATGATGATATCATGACGATGATGATGATGATGATGATGATATCATGATGATGATATCATGTTGATATGATGATGATGATGATGATATCATGATGATGATGATGATGATATCATGATGATGATGATGATGATGATATCATGATGATGATGATGATGATATCATGATGATGATGATGATGATATCATGATGATGATGATGATGATGATGATGATATCATGATGATGATGATGATGATGATATCATGATGATGATGATGATGATGATATCATGATGATGATGATGATGATATCATGATGATGATGATGATGATGATATCATGATGATGATGATGATGATGATGATATCATGATGATGATGATGATGATGATATCATGATGATGATGATGATGATATCATAATGATGATATCATGTTGATATGATGATGATGATGATGATGATGATGATATCATGATGATGATATCATGTTGATATGATGATGATGATGAGATGATGATGATGATGATGATGATGATATCATGATGATGATATCATGTTGATATGATGATGATGATGAGATGATGATGATGATGATGATGATGATGATATCATGATGATGATGATGATATCATGATGAGATGATGATGATGATGATATTCTGATGAGATGATGATGATATCATGATGAGATGATGATGATGATATCATGATGATGATGATGATGATGATATCATGATGATGATGATGATGATGATGATGATATCATGATGATGATTATGATATCATGATGATGATGATATCATGATGAGATGATGATGATGATGATATCATGATGAGATGATGATGATGATGATGATGATGATGATGATGATGATGATGATGATATCATGATGATGATGATATCATGATGATGATGATGATGATGATGATGATGATGATATCATGATGAGATGATGAAAAAAAGATGATGATGATGATGATATCATGATGATGATGATGATGATGATGATATCATGATGATGATGATGATGATGATATCATGATGATGATGATGATATCATGATGAGATGATGATGGTGAGATGATGATGATGATGATATCATGATGATGATGATATCATGATGAGATGATGATGATGAGATGATGATGATGATGATATCATGATGATGATGATGATGATGATGATATCATTATGATGATGATGATGAGATGATGATGATGATGAGATGATGATGAGATGATGATGATGATGATGATGATGATATCATGATGATGATGATATCATGATGAGATGATGATGATGAGATGATGATGATATCATGATGATGATGATGATGATGATGATGATAATATCATGATGATGATGATGATATCATGATGATGATGATGATATCATGATGAGATGATGATGGTGAGATGATGATGATGAGATGATGATGATGATGATATCATGATGATGATGATGATGATAATATCATGATGATGATGATGATGATGATGATGATGATGATGATATCATGATGATGATGATGATATCATGATGATGATGATGATGATGATGATGATATCATGATGATGATGA
Source organism: Pelodytes ibericus (assembly GCA_036172795.1). Taxonomy (NCBI): domain Eukaryota; kingdom Metazoa; phylum Chordata; class Amphibia; order Anura; family Pelodytidae; genus Pelodytes; species Pelodytes ibericus. Next base: position 79,596,655 of record CM069861.1, on the reverse strand, counting down.
TGATGATGATGATGATATCATGATGATGATGATGATGATGATGATATCATGATGATGATGATGATGATATCATGATGATGATGATGATGATGATGATGATATCATGATGATGATGATGATGATGATGATGATGATGATATCATGATGATGATGATGATGATGATGATATCATGATGATGATGATGATGATGATGATATCATGATGATGATGATGATATCATAATGATGATATCCTGATGATGATGATGATGATATCATGATGATGATGATATCATGATGATGATATCATGATGATGATGATGATGATATCATGATGATGATATAATGATGATGATGGATGATATCATGATGATGATATGATGATGATGATATGATGATGATGATATCATGATGATGATGATGATGATATCATGATGATGATATAATGATGATGATGGATGATATCATGATGATGATATGATGATGATGATATGATGATGATGATATGATGATGATGATGATGATATCATGATGATGATATCATGATGAAGATGATGATGATGATGATGATGATGATATGATGATGATGATATCATGATGAAGATGATGATGATGATGATATCATGATGATGAAATCATGATGATGATATCATGATGATGATGATATGATGATATGATGATGATGATGATATGATGATATGATGATGATGATGATGATGATGATATCATGATGAGATGATGATGATGATGATATGATGATATCATGATGAGATGATGATGATGATGATATCATGAAAAGATGATGATGATGATGATGATATCATGATGATATCATGATGATGATGATGATGATGATGATGATGATATCATGATGATATCATGATGATGATGATGATGATGATGATATCATGATGATGATGATATCATGATGATATCATGATGATGATGATATCATGATGATATCATGATGATGATGATATCATGATGATATCATGATGATGATGATATCATGATGATATCATGATGATGATGATATCATGATGATGATGATGATGATATCATGATGAGATGATGATGATGATGATGATATCATGATGATGATATCATGATGATATCATGATGATATCATGATGAGATGATGATGATGATGATGATATCATGATGATATCATGATGAGATGATGATGATGATATCATGATGATGATATCATGATGATGATATCATGATGATATCATGATGATCATATCATGATGAGATGATAATAACATGATGATGATATCATGATGAGATGATGATGATGATGATGATGATGATGATGATATCATGATGATGATATCATGATGAGATGATGATGATGATATCATGATGAGATGATGATGATGATGATGATATCATGATGATATCATGATGATGATGATGATGATGATGATATCATGATGATATCATGATGAGATGATGATGATGATGATTTCATGATGATATCATGATGAGATGACGATAATGATATCATGATGAGATGATGATGATGATATCATGATGAGATGATGATGATGATGATGATGATGATATCATGATGATATCATGATGAGATGATGATAATGATAGCATGATGAGATGATGATGATGATGATATCATGATGAGATGATGATGAGATGATGATGATGATATCATGATGATGATGATGATATCATGATGATATCATGATGAGATGACGATAATGATATCATGATGAGATGATGATGATGATATCATGATGAGATGATGATGATGATGATGATATCATGATGAGATGATGATGATGATGATGATGATATCATGATGATATCATGATGAGATGATGATAATGATAGCATGATGAGATGATGATGATGATGATATCATGATGAGATGACGATAATGATATCATGATGAGATGATGATGATGATATCATGATGAGATGATGATGATGATGATGATATCATGATGAGATGATGATGATGATGATATCATGATGATATCATGATGAGATGATGATGATGATATCATGATGAGGTGATGATGATGATGATATCATGATGAGATGATGATGAGATGATGATGATGATATCATGATGAGATGATGATGATGATGATGATATCATGATGAGATGATGATGATGATGAGATGATGATGATGATGATGATGATGATGATATCATGATGAGATGATGATGATGATATCATGATGAGGTGATGATGATGATGATATCATGAAGAGATGATGATGATGATGATGATGATATCATGATGATTATGATGATGATGATATCATGATGAGATGATGATGATGATATCATGATGAGATGATGATGATGATGATGATATCATGATGAGATGATGATAATGATGATATCATGATGAGATGATGATGATGATGATGATGATATCATGATGAGATGATGATGATGATATCATGATGAGGTGATGATGATGATATGATGATGATGATGATGATGATGATGATGATGATGATGATGATGGTGATATCATGATGAGATGATGATGATGATCATGATGATATCATGATGATCATGATGATGATGATGATATCATGATGATATGATAAAATCATGATGAGATGATGATATCATGATGATCATGATGATGATGATGATATGATGATGATGATATCATGATGATGATGAGATGATGATGATGAGATGATGATGATGATGATGATGATATCATGATGATGATGATATCATGATGAGATGATGATGATGAGATGATGATGATGATGATGATGATATCATGATGATGATGATATCATGATGAGATGATGATGATGAGATGATGATGATGATATCATGATGATGATGATGATGATAATATCATGATGATGATGATGATGATATCATGATTATGATGATGATATCATGATGATGATGATGATATGATGATGATGATGATGATGATTATATGATGATGATGATGATGATGATATCATGATGATGATGATGATGATGATATCATGATGATGATGATGATGATGATATCATGATGATGATGATGATATCATGATGATGATGATGATATCATGATGATGATGATGATGATATGATGATGATGATGATGATGATATCATGATGATGATGATGATGATGATGATATCATGATGATGATGATGATGATGATATCATGATGATGATGATATCATGATGATATCATGATGATGATGATATCATGATGATGATGATATCATGATGATATCATGATGATGATGATATCATGATGATATCATGATGATATCATGATGATGATGATATCATGATGATATCATGATATCATGATGATGATGATATCATGATGATGATATCATGATGATGATATCATGATGATGATGATATCATGATGATGATATCATGATTATGATGATGATGATATCATGATGATGATATCATGATTATGATGATGATGATGATGATGATGATATTGATGATGATGATATCATGATGATGATGATATCATGATGATGATATCATGATTATGATGATGATGATATCATGATGATGATATCATGATGATGATGATGATGATGATGATGATATCATGATGATGATGATGATGATGATGATGATGATGATGATGATGATATCATGATGATGATGATGATGATGATGATATCATGATGATGATGATGATGATGATGATGATGATATCATGATGATGATATCATGATGATGATATCATGATGATGATGATGATGATGATGATGATGATGATGATATCATGATGATGATATCATGATGATGATATCATGATGATGATGTTGATGATGATGATATCATGATGATGATATCATGATGATGATGAAGAAGATGATGATATCATGATGATGATATCATGATGATGATATCATGATGATGATATGATGATGATGATGATGATGATGATGATGATATCATGATGATGATATCATGATGATGATATCATGATGATGATATGATGATGATGATGATGATGATGATGATGATGATGATATGATGATGATGATGATGATGATGATATCATGATGATGATATCATGTTGATATGATGATGATGATGAGATGATGATGATGATGATGATATCATGATGATGATGATATCATGATGATGATGATATCATGATGAGATGATGATGATGATGATGATGATATCATGATGAGATGATGATGATGATGATTATGATGATGATGATGATATCATGATGATGATGATATCATGATGATGATGATGATGATGATGATGATAATGATGATGATGATGATGATGATATCATGATGATATCATGATGATATCATGATGAGATGATGATGATGATGATATCATGATGAGATGATGATGATGATGATGATGATGATGATGATGATGATGATGATATCATGATGATGATGATGATATCATGATGATGATGATGATGATATCATGATGATATCATGATGATGATGATATCATGATGAGATGATGATGAGATGATGATGAGATGATGATGAGATGATGATATCATGATGATGATGATGATGATGATGATGATGATATCATGATAATGATGATGATGATGATATCATGATGATGATGATGATGATATCATGATAATGATGATGATGATGATATCATGATGATGATATCATGATGAAGATGATGATGATATCATGATGATGATATCATGATGAAGATGATGATGATATCATGATGATGATATCATGATGAAGATGATGATGATGATGATATCATGATGATGATATCATGATGATGATATCATGATGATGATATGATGATGATGATGATATCATGATGATGATATGATGATGATGATGATGATGATGATATCATGATGATGATATCATGATGATGATATCATGATGATGATATCATGATGATGATGATGATGATGATGATATCATGATGATGATGATATCATGATGATATCATGATGATGATGATATCATGACGATGATGATGATGATGATGATATCATGATGATGATGATGATGATATCATGATGATGATGATGATGATGATATCATGATGATGATGATGATGATATCATGATGATGATGATGATGATATAATGATGATGATGATGATGATATAATGATGATATCATGATGATGATGATGATGATGATATCATGATGATGATGATGATGATGATATCATGATGATGATGATGATGATATCATGATGATGATGATGATGATGATATCATGATGATGATGATGATGATGATGATGATATCATGATGATGATGATGATGATATCATGATGATGATGATGATGATATCATGATGATGATGATGATGATGATGATATCATGATGATGATGATGATGATGATATCATGATGATGATGATGATGATATCATAATGATGATATCATGTTGATATGATGATGATGATGATGATGATATCATGATGATGATTTCATGTTGATATGATGATGATGATGAGATGATGATGATGATGATATTATGATGATGATATCATGTTGATATGATGATGATGATGAGATGATGATGATGATGATGATGATATCATGATGATGATGATGATATCATGATGAGATGATGATGATGATGATATTCTGATGAGATGATGATGATGATGATATCATGATGAGATGATGATGATGATATCATGATGATGATGATGATGATGATATCATGATGATGATGATGATGATGATGATGATATCATGATGATGATGATGAGATGATGATGATGATGATGATTATGATATCATGATGATGATGATATCATGATGAGATGATGATGATGATGATATCATGATGAGATGATGATGATGATGATGATGATGATGATATCATGATGATGATGATATCATGATGATGATGATGATGACGATGATGATGATGATGATGATATCATGATGAGATGATGATGAGATGATGATGATGATGATGATGATATCATGATGATGATGATGATGATGATGATATCATGATGATGATGATGATGATGATATCATGATGATGATGATGATATCATGATGAGATGATGATGGTGAGATGATGATGATGATGATGATGATAATATCATGATGATGATGATGATGATGATATCATGATGATGATGATGATATCATGATGAGATGATGATGGTGAGATGATGATGATGAGATGATGATGATGATGATATCATGATGATGATGATGATGATAATATCATGATGATGATGATGATGATGATGATGATGATGATGATGATGATGATGATGATGATATCATGATGATGATGATGATATCATGATGATGATGATGATGATGATGATGATATCATGATGATGATGATGATGATGATGATATCATGATGATGATGATGATGATATCATGATGATGATGATGATGATGATGATGATATCATGATGATGATGATGATGATGATGATGATGATGATGATATCATGATGATGATGATGATGATGATGATATCATGATGATGATGATGATGATGATGATATCATGATGATGATGATGATATCATAATGATGATATCATGATGATGATGATGATGATATCATGATGATGATGATATCATGATGATGATATCATGATGATGATGATGATGATATCATGATGATGATATAATGATGATGATGGATGATATCATGATGATGATATCATGATGATGATATGATGATGATGATATGATGATGATGATGATGATGATGATGATGATAATATCATGATGATGATGATGATGATATCATGATGATGATATCATGATGAAGATGATGATGATGATGATGATGATATGATGATGATGATATCATGATGAAGATGATGATGATGATGATGATATCATGATGATGAAATCATGATATCATGATGATGATGATATGATGATATGATGATGATGATGATATGATGATATGATGATGATGATGATGATGATGATGATGATATCATGATGAGATGATGATGATGATATGATGATATCATGATGAGATGATGATGATGATGATGATATCATGAAAAGATGATGATGATGATGATGATGATGATGATGATGATATCATGATGATGATGATGATGATGATGATATCATGATGATATGATGATGATGATGATGATGATGATGATGATGATATCATGATGATGATATGATGATGATGATGATGATATCATGATGATGATGATATCATGATGATGATATCATGATGATGATGATATCATGATGATGATGATGATATCATGATGATGATGATGATATCATGATGATGATGATGATGATGATGATGATGATGATGATGATGATGATGATATCATGATGATGATGATGATGATGATGATGATATCATGATGATGTTGATGATGATGATATCATGATGATGATGATGATGATGATGATGATGATGATGATGATGATGATGATGATGATGATGATGATGATGATGATATCATGATGATGATGATATCATGATGATGATGATATCATGATGATGATAATGATGATGATATCATGATGATGATGATGATGATGATATCATGATGATGATGATATCATGATGATGATATCATGATGATGATGATATCATGATGATGATGATATCATGATGATGATGATGATGATGATGATGATATCATGATGATGATGATATCATGATGATGATGATATCATGATGATGATGATATCATGATGATGATGATGATGATGATGATGATATCATGATGATGATGATATCATGATGATGATGATATCATGATGATGATGATGATATCATGATGATGATGATGATATCATGATGATGATGATATCATGATGATGATGATATCATGATGATGATATCATGATGATGATGATATCATGATGATGATGATATCATGATGATGATGATGATGATATCATGATGATGATATCATGATGATGATGATGATGATGATATGATGATGATGATGATATGATGATGATGATGATATCATGATGATGATGATATCATGATGAATGATATCATGATGATGATATCATGATGATGATGATATCATGATGATGATATCATGATGATGATATCATGATGATGATATCATGAAGATGATGATGATGATGATGATGATGATATGATGATATCATGATGAGATGATGATGATGATGATGATGATGATGATGATATAATGAAGAGATGATGATGATGATGATATCATGATGATGATGATGATGATGATGATGATGATGATTATGATGATGATATCATGATGAGATTATGATGATGATATCATGATGAGATGATGATGATGATGATGATGATGATATCATGATGAGATGATGATAATGATGATATCATGATGAGATGATGATGATGATATCATGATGAGATGATGATGATGATGATATCATGATGAGATGATGATGATGATGATATCATGATGAGATGATGATGATGATGATGATGATATCATGATGATGATGATGATGATGATGATGATGATATCATGATGAGATGATGATGATGATGATGATGATGATGATGATGATCATGATGATGATATCATGATGAGATGATGATGATGATGATGATATCATGATGATCATGATGATGATGATGATATCATGATGATCATGATGATGATGATATCATGATGAGATGATGATGATGATGATGATGATATCATGATGATGATGATGATGATGATATCATGATGATGATGATATCATGATGATGATGATATCATGATGATGATGATATCATGATGATGATATCATGATGAGGATATGATATCATGATGATGATATCATGATGATGATGATATCATGATGATGATGATGATATCATGATGATGATGATATCATGATGATGATGATATCATGATGATGATATCATGATGATGATGATGATATCATGATGATGATATCATGATGATGATGATATCATGATGATGATGATTTCATGATGATGATGATGATATGATGATGATGATGATGATATCATGATGATGATATCATGATGATGATGATGATGATGATGATGATGATGATATCATGATGATGATATCATGATGATGATGATGATATCATGATGATGATATCATGATGATGATGATGATATCATGATGATGATATCATGATGATGATATCATGATGATGATATCATGATGATGATATCATGATGAGATGATGATGATGATGATGATGATATCATGATGAGATGATGATGATGATGATGATGATTATGATGATGATGATGATATCATGATGATGATGATATCATTATGATGATGATGATGATGATATCATGATGAGATGATGATGATGATGATGATGATATCATGATGATGATGATATCATGATGATGATGATATCATGATGATGATGATATCATGATGATGATGATATCATGATGATGATATCATGATGATGATGATATCATGATGAGATGATGATGAGATGATGATGAGATGATGATATCATGATGATGATGATGATGATGATGATGAGATGAGGATGAGATGATGATATCATGATGATGATGATGATGATGATGATATCATGATGATGATGATGATGATATCATGATGATGATGATGATGATATCATGATGATGATATCATGATGATGATATCATGATGATGATATCATGATGATGATATCATGATGATGATGATGATGATGATGATGATATCATGATGATGATATGATGATGATGATGATGATATCATGATGATGATATCATGATGATGATATCATGATGATGATGATGATGATGATGATATCATGACGATGATGATGATGATGATGATGATATCATGATGATGATGATGATGATGATGATGATGATGATATCATGATGATGATGTCATGATGATGATGTCATGATGATGATGATATCATGATGATGATGATATCATGATGATGATGATGATATGATGATGATGATGATGATGATGATATCATGATGATGATATCATGATGATGATGATGATGATGATGATGATGATGATGATGATGATATCATGATGATGATATCATGATGATGATATCATGATGATGTTGATGATGATGATATCATGATGATGATATCATGATGATGATATCATGATGATGATATGATGATGATGATGATGATATGATGATGATGATGATGATGATATCATGATGATGATATCATGTTGATATGATGATGATGATGAGATGATGATGATGATGATATCATGATGATGATATCATGTTGATATGATGATGATGATGAGATGATGATGATGATGATGATGAGATGATGATGATGATGATGATATCATGCTGATGATGATATCATGATGATGATGATATCATGATGAGATGATGATGATGATGATGATGATATCATGATGAGATGATGATGATGATGATTATGATGATGATGATGATATCATGATGATGATGATATCATGATGATGATGATGATGATGATATCATGATGAGATGATGATGATGATGATGATGATGATGATGATATCATGATGATGATGATATCATGATGATGATGATATCATGATGATGATATCATGATGATGATGATATCATGATGAGATGATGATGAGATGATGATGAGATGATGATGAGATGATGATGAGATGATGATATCATGATGATGATGATGATGATGATGATGAGATGATGATGAGATGATGATATCATGATGATGATGATGATGATGATATCATGATGATGATGATGATGATATCATGATGATGATGATGATGATATCATGATGATGATATCATGATGATGATATCATGATGATGATATCATGATGATGATGATGATGATGATGATGATATCATGATGATGATATGATGATGATGATGATGATGATATCATGATGATGATATCATGATGATGATATCATGATGATGATATCATGATGATGATGATGATGATGATGATATCATGACGATGATGATGATGATGATGATGATATCATGATGATGATGATGATGATGATATCATGATGATGATGATATCATGATGATATCATGATGATGATGATATCATGACGATGATGATGATGATGATGATATCATGATGATGATATCATGTTGATATGATGATGATGATGATGATATCATGATGATGATGATGATGATGATATCATGATGATGATGATGATGATGATATCATGATGATGATGATGATGATATCATGATGATGATGATGATGATATCATGATGATGATGATGATGATGATAATATCATGATGATGATGATGATATCATGATGATGATGATGATGATGATATCATGATGATGATGATGATGATATCATGATGATGATGATTATGATATCATGAAGATGATGATGATGATGATGATGATGATATCATGATGATGATGATGATGATGATATCATGATGATGATGATGATGATATCATAATGATAATATCATGTTGATATGATGATGATGATGATGATGATGATGATATCATGATGATGATATCATGTTGATATGATGATGATGATGAGATGATGATGATGATGATGATATCATGATGATGATGATGATATCATGATGAGATGATGATGATGATGATATTCTGATGAGATGATGATGATGATGATATCATGATGAGATGATGATGATGATATCATGATGATGATGATATCATGATGATGATGATGATATCATGATGAGATGATGATGAGATGATGATGATGATGATGATGATATCATGATGATGATGATGATGATGATATCATGATGATGATGATGATGATGATGATATCATGATGATGATGATGAGATGATGATGATGATGATGATTATGATATCATGATGATGATGATATCATGATGAGATGATGATGATGATATCATGATGAGATGATGATGATGATGATGATGATATCATGATGATGATGATATCATGATGATGATGATGATGATGATGATGATGATGATGATGATGATGATATCATGATGAGATGATGATGAGATGATGATGATGATGATGATGATGATGATGATATCATGATGATGATGATGATGATGATGATGATGACATCATGATGATGATGATGATGATGATATCATGATGATGATGATGATATCATGATGATGATGATGATGGTGAGATGATGATGATGATGATATCATGATGATGATGATATCATGATGAGATGATGATGATGAGATGATGATGATGATGATGATATCATGATGATGATGATGATGATAATATCATGATGATGATGATGATGATGATGATGATGATGATATCATTATGATGATGATGATGAGATGATGATGATGAGATGATGATGATGATGATGATGATGATGATGATGATATCATGATGATGATGATATCATGATGAGATGATGATGATGAGATGATGATGATGATGATATCATGATGATGATGATGATGATGATGATGATGATAATTTCATGATGATGATGATGATGATGATATCATGATGATGATGATGATATCATGATGAGATGATGATGGTGAGATGATGATGATGATGATATCATGATGATGATGATATCATGATGAGATGATGATGATGAGATGATGATGATGATGATATCATGATGATGATGATAATATCATGATGATGATGATGATGATATCATGATGATGATGATGATGATGATATCATGATGATGATGATGATGATGATGATATCATGATGATGATGATGATGATGATATCATGATGATGATGATGATGATGATGATATCATGATGATGATGATGATGATGATATCATGATGATGATGATGATGATATCATGATGATGATGATGATGATGATATCATGATGATGATGATGATGATGATATCATGATGATGATGATATCATGATGATGATGATGATATCATAATGATGATATCATGATGATGATGATGATGATGATGATATCATGATGATGATGATATCATGATGATGATATCATGATGATGATGATATCATGATGATGATATAATGATGATGATGGATGATATCATGATGATGATATCATGATGATGATATGATGATGATGATATGATGATGATGATGATGATGATGATGATATCATGATGATGATGATGATGATGATATGATGGTGATGATATCATGATGAAGATGATGATGATGATGATGATGATGATGATATGATGATGATGATATCATGATGAAGATGATGATGATGATGATGATATCATGATGATGAAATCATGATGATGATATCATGATGATGATGATATGATGATGATATGATGATATGATGATATGATGATGATGATGATGATGATGATATCATGATGAGATGATGATGATGATATGATGATATCATGATGAGATGATGATGATGATGATATCATGAAAAGATGATGATGATGATGATGATGATGATGATATCATGATGATATCATGATGATATCATGATGATGATGATGATGATGATGATGATATCATGATGATGATATGATGATGATGATGATGATGATGATGATGATGATGATGATATCATGATGATGATGATGATGATGATATCATGATGATGATGATGATGATGATATCATGATGATGATGATGATGATGATATCAAGATGATGATGATGATGATGATGATATCATGATGATGAAATCATGATGATGATATCATGATGATGATGATATGATGATATGATGATGATATGATGATATGATGATATGATGATGATGATGATGATGATGATGATGATATCATGATGATGATGATGATGATGATATGATGATATCATGATGAGATGATGATGATGATGATGATGATATCATGAAAAGATGATGATGATGATGATGATGATGATGATGATGATGATATCATGATGATGATGATGATGATGATATCATGTTGATATGATGATGATATCATGATGATGATGATGATGATGATGATGATGATGATGATGATGATGATGATGATGATATCATGATGATGATGATGATGATGATATCATGATGATGATGATGATATCATGATGATGATGATGATGATGATGATGATGATGATATCATGATGATGATGATATGATGATGATGATGATGATATCATGATGATGATGATATCATGATGATGATGATATCATGATGATGATGATATCATGATGATGATGATATCATGATGATGATATCATGATGATGATGATGATGATGATGATGATGATGATGATGATATCATGATGATGATGATATCATGATGATGATGATGATATCATGATGATGATGATATCATGATGATGATGATGATATCATGATGATGATGATGATATCATGATGATGATGATATCATGATGATGATGATATCATGATGATGATATGATGATGATGATGATATCATGATGATGATGATGATGATATCATGATGATGATATCATGATGATGATGATATCATGATGATGATGATATCATGATGATGATATGATGATGATGATGATATCATGATGATGATGATGATGATGATATCATGATGATGATGATATGATGATGATGATGATGATGATATCATGATGATGATGATATCATGATGAATGATATCATGATGATGATATCATGATGATGATGATATCATGATGATGATATCATGATGATGATATCATGATGATGATATCATGAAGATGATGATGATGATGATGATGATGATGATATCATGATATCATGATGAGATGATGATGATGATGATGATGATGATGATGATGATATAATGAAGAGATGATGATGATGATGATATCATGATGATGATGATGATGATGATATCATGATGATGATGATATCATGATGATGATGATGATATCATAATGATGATATCATGATGATGATGATGATGATGATGATATCATGATGATGATGATATCATGATGATGATATCATGATGATGATGATATCATGATGATGATATCATGATGATGATGGATGATATCATGATGATGATATCATGATGATGATATGATGATGATGATATGATGATGATGATGATGATGATGATGATATCATGATGATGATGATGATGATGATATGATGATGATGATATCATGATGAAGATGATGATGATGATGATGATGATGATGATATGATGATGATGATATCATGATGAAGATGATGATGATGATGATGATATCATGATGATGAAATCATGATGATGATATCATGATGATGATGATATGATGATGATATGATGATATGATGATATGATGATGATGATGATGATGATGATATCATGATGAGATGATGATGATGATATGATGATATCATGATGAGATGATGATGATGATGATATCATGAAAAGATGATGATGATGATGATGATGATGATGATATCATGATGATATCATGATGATATCATGATGATGATGATGATGATGATGATGATATCATGATGATGATATGATGATGATGATGATGATGATGATGATGATGATGATGATGATGATGATATCATGATGATGATGATGATGATGATATCATGATGATGATGATGATGATGATATCATGATGATGATGATGATGATGATATCAAGATGATGATGATGATGATGATGATATCATGATGATGAAATCATGATGATGATATCATGATGATGATGATATGATGATATGATGATGATATGATGATATGATGATATGATGATGATGATGATGATGATGATGATGATGATATCATGATGATGATGATGATGATGATATGATGATATCATGATGAGATGATGATGATGATGATGATGATATCATGAAAAGATGATGATGATGATGATGATGATGATGATGATGATGATATCATGATGATGATGATGATGATGATATCATGTTGATATGATGATGATATCATGATGATGATGATGATGATGATGATGATGATGATGATATCATGATGATGATGATGATGATGATATCATGATGATGATGATGATATCATGATGATGATGATGATGATGATGATGATGATATCATGATGATGATGATATGATGATGATGATGATGATATCATGATGATGATGATATCATGATGATGATGATATCATGATGATGATGATATCATGATGATGATGATATCATGATGATGATATCATGATGATGATGATATCATGATGATGATGATGATGATGATGATGATATCATGATGATGATGATATCATGATGATGATGATGATATCATGATGATGATGATATCATGATGATGATGATGATATCATGATGATGATGATGATATCATGATGATGATGATATCATGATGATGATGATATCATGATGATGATATGATGATGATGATGATATCATGATGATGATGATGATGATATCATGATGATGATATCATGATGATGATATCATGATGATGATGATGATGATGATATCATGATGATGATGATATGATGATGATGATGATGATGATATCATGATGATGATGATATCATGATGAATGATATCATGATGATGATATCATGATGATGATGATATCATGATGATGATATCATGATGATGATATCATGATGATGATATCATGAAGATGATGATGATGATGATGATGATGATGATATCATGATATCATGATGAGATGATGATGATGATGATGATGATGATGATGATGATATAATGAAGAGATGATGATGATGATGATATCATGATGATGATGATGATGATGATGATGATGATGATGATGATGATGATTATGATGATGATATCATGATGAGATGATGATGATGATGATGATATCATGATGAGATGATGATGATGATGATGATGATGATGATGATGATGATGATGATATCATGATGAGATGATGATAATGATGATATCATGATGAGATGATGATGATGATATCATGATGAGATGATGATGATGATGATGATATCATGATGAGATGATGATGATGATGATGATATCATGATGAGATGATGATGATGATGATGATATCATGATGATGATGATGATGATGATATCATGATGAGATGATAATGATGATGATGATAATGATGATGATGATATCATGATGATCATGATGATGATATCATGATGAGATGATGATGATGATGATGATGATGATATCATGATGATCATGATGATGATGATGATGATGATGATATCATGATGATCATGATGATGATGATATCATGATGAGATGATGATGATGATGATGATGATGATGATGATATCATGATGAGATGATGATGATGATGATGATATCATGATGAGATGATGATGATGATGATGATGATGATATCATGATGAGATGATGATGATGATGATGATGATGATATCATGATGATGATGATATCATGATGATGATGATATCATGATGATGATGATATCATGATGAGGATATGATATCATGATGATGATGATATCATGATGATGATGATATCATGATGATGATATGATGATGATGATGATATCATGATGATGATGATGATGATATCATGATGATGATATCATGATGATGATATCATGATGATGATGATGATGATGATATCATGATGATGATGATGATATGATGATGATGATGATGATGATGATATCATGATGATGATGATATGATGATGATGATGATGATGATGATATCATGATGATGATGATATCATGATGAATGATATCATGATGATGATATCATGATGATGATGATATCATGATGATGATATCATGATGATGATATCATGATGATGATATCATGAAGATGATGATGATGATGATGATGATGATGATGATATCATGATATCATGATGAGATGATGATGATGATGATGATGATGATGATGATGATGATGATGATATAATGAAGAGATGATGATGATGATGATATCATGATGATGATGATGATGATGATGATGATGATTATGATGATGATATCATGATGAGATGATGATGATGATGATGATGATATCATGATGAGATGATGATGATGATGATGATGATGATGATGATGATGATGATGATGATATCATGATGAGATGATGATAATGATGATATCATGATGAGATGATGATGATGATATCATGATGAGATGATGATGATGATGATGATATCATGATGAGATGATGATGATGATATCATGATGAGATGATGATGATGATGATGATATCATGATGATGATGATGATGATGATATCATGATGAGATGATAATGATGATGATGATGATGATGATGATGATATCATGATGATCATGATGATGATATCATGATGAGATGATGATGATGATGATGATATCATGATGATTATGATGATGATGATATCATGATGAGATGATGATGATGATATCATGATGAGATGATGATGATGATGATATCATGATGAGATGATGATAATGATGATATCATGATGAGATGATGATGATGATGATGATGATATCATGATGAGATGATGATGATGATATCATGATGAGGTGATGATGATGATATGATGATGATGATGATGATGATGATGATGATGATGATGATGATGATGATGATGGTGATATCATGATGAGATGATGATGATGATCATGATGATATCATGATGATCATGATGATGATGATGATATCATGATGATATGATAAAATCATGATGAGATGATGATATCATGATGATCATGATGATGATGATGATATGATGATGATGATATCATGATGATGATGAGATGATGATGATGAGATGATGATGATGATGATGATGATATCATGATGATGATGATATCATGATGAGATGATGATGATGAGATGATGATGATGATATCATGATGATGATGATGATGATAATATCATGATGATGATGATGATGATATCATGATTATGATGATGATATCATGATGATGATGATGATATGATGATGATGATGATGATGATGATATCATGATGAGATGATAATGATGATGATGATGATGATGATGATGATATCATGATGATCATGATGATGATATCATGATGAGATGATGATGATGATGATGATATCATGATGATTATGATGATGATGATATCATGATGAGATGATGATGATGATATCATGATGAGATGATGATGATGATGATATCATGATGAGATGATGATAATGATGATATCATGATGAGATGATGATGATGATGATGATGATATCATGATGAGATGATGATGATGATATCATGATGAGGTGATGATGATGATATGATGATGATGATGATGATGATGATGATGATGATGATGGTGATATCATGATGAGATGATGATGATGATCATGATGATATCATGATGATCATGATGATGATGATGATATCATGATGATATGATAAAATCATGATGAGATGATGATATCATGATGATCATGATGATGATGATGATATGATGATGATGATATCATGATGATGATGAGATGATGATGATGAGATGATGATGATGATGATGATGATATCATGATGATGATGATATCATGATGAGATGATGATGATGAGATGATGATGATGATATCATGATGATGATGATGATGATAATATCATGATGATGATGATGATGATATCATGATTATGATGATGATATCATGATGATGATGATGATATGATGATGATGATGATGATGATTATATGATGATGATGATGATGATGATATCATGATGATGATGATGATGATGATATCATGATGATGATGATGATGATGATGATATCATGATGATGATGATGATATCATGATGATGATGATGATATCATGATGATGATGATGATGATATGATGATGATGATGATGATATCATGATGATGATGATGATGATGATGATGATGATATCATGATGATGATGATATCATGATGATATCATGATGATGATGATATCATGATGATGATGATATCATGATGATATCATGATGATGATGATATCATGATGATATCATGATGATATCATGATGATGATGATATCATGATGATATCATGATGATGATGATATCATGATGATATCATGATGATGATGATATCATGATGATGATGATATCATGATGATGATATCATGATGATGATATCATGATGATGATGATATCATGATGATGATATCATGATTATGATGATGATGATATCA